>JMFS01086852.1:0-21912 GCA_000699545.1 Podiceps cristatus
CGCACATTGCCGGCTCATGTCGAGCTTTTATATATTGATATTGATATTTTATATATTGATTATTTATATTGATATATTTCATATCAATATGAAATTATTTTGGACCAAGTTAAATACTCACTGAAAACTTAGCTGACTTCAGAGAACTTCTGTCCTGACTTTTGTTTAGATATCAAAAAATGGGTTCTGTCCTAATTTAAGACACCTGCATTTAAAATGTCAGCTATTCTGCCAGTGTTTCAATGCTGCTACCTATAAAATGATGAGAATACATTTAACTATTCCCACAGGAGCTTGGGAGGATTTATCAGAATGTGCTGGTAAAAACTGAAAAAGACCAATCCTACAGACATCTTCATCAGAAGTGTTTATCTTGCCTGTTACTTAGGTCCAAAGAAATTAAATATTGATTGTCTTCCTAGATTGCTTTAACCCTCTCTACTTTCACTGCAGTAAGTGAAGTTCATAGAGCAGAAATCAGTTAATCAAAATCTCACTGGTCATGATCACATTACTACCCAGTGTTTTTTTTAAAACAAACTCTTAAAGGTTGGTGCTATTTTTCGTGTAAACCCCCCCCGAAAACCTCTGAAAATAGCTCTACTCATTTTAGTGGGAACCCTTGTCTTGCATACAAATGGCATGCCATGATCCCAGGGAGCTAACTGTAAGGGGAACTTAAGTTTACTGTTAGTACGTAGGAAGACTACATTGTTCGGGTCTTCTGTAAATTTGGGGTTGGAAAGAGCTAGATCAGTTTTCTCATGTTCCTGCTAGCTCAAGATTTCTTCTCTGCGATTCATTCATAAAAGGATTTATTGACAAGATGCTCAAGATGAATACGTCTGCAGGCTGGTGTGCGCCTTTGGTGCATTGCTGAGCAAGCCTGCATCCCTTGAATGTGGTAATGTTTAGGAGCACAAACTGGCTTCTGTACTTTTAAAGCTTCAGAAACATCTATTTCCTGCAGTTTAATGTTACTGAGAGAGAGATCTTCATATCTGCAGAATGACAGTCTCATGGATACTTGCTTTGTGTTTTTCTTTCCTTGGTTTTAATTGTTATGATCTGAACTTTATGAGGTATTTCTTTATATTTTTAACAGTAAATTCCATGCATAAGTTACGATTAAACGAAATAATTAGGTCCTGAAAGAAAAATGTGATGCTTTGCATCTGATGAGGCCTATTAGTCTTTCCCAGTAAGGGCTGCAGACACACTGGACATCAACAGTTAAGATGGAGTGCCGAGGCTGTAAAAATCAAGATAAATGACTGTTTTGCTTAAACTCGTCTGCCGTTGATGGGCCTAAGAGGGGCCTAGCTTCTAAGTGATTACATATGCTGTATCTGCCCACAACACTTTCACTTGGACTCATTTTAACACATTTTGAAGTAGTTTTGTTAGCACTGTGTTTCATGAATTTTGTGTAAAAAATTATTTTTAAACGCATTACATCAGTCATGTTTGTAATGGTATTTGTGCCCTTTGTGGTGTATAAAGGCAACTTAATCATTCCAAATACCACGTCATGTCCTAGCTGTCCTCTGGAGGCTTGGCAATTTGGCAGCCTCTGGAGGCTTGGCAATGTGACATTACAGGCACTTAAACCTCAACTGCAGCTCTTTCACAGGCTGGTTGAACAGGGAGAGGGGAAGGACATTTTTAATGTATGGCTTAACGTATAGACCAAAGCTGGGGCTGAGAATAGGAGGACCCAGTAAGACGTGATGGACAGTAATGTGCTGCAGAGATGCCCGACACAACACACCCCACGAAAGGGGTCATACGTTTCTCCCAATGGCTCTGGCTGATCAGTCTTGGAGGCTCGAGCGATACTTAAGATGGCACAGCCCAGTGTCGTTCGTTCATTCATTCCTTTGACTGTTGGTTCCCTCTCTCGCTGTTTCTGGAACTGGCTGTTCTGGGATGGCTGCAGGGGAATATCCCTGCTCCCTGGCTGCTGCTTGGAATGAGCTGTGTCATTTGTCAGGTAGTGAGAAATTGTGCATCCTTTGTTTTATATATATTATTATCCTGATATATGGTTATTATCATTAATACATGCTATGGGCATGGTGGTGGACACCCAGGCAGACTCAGAGATAATCACTCAACCCCTGTTCCTAAATAAGCTGTGAGATACCATGAAGATTTCAGCTGTAACCAAGGCAAGCAGCTTGTCACCTGGCTGCTTGATTCTGGGACAACGGGGCCAGTAGCCTCTTTAGCAGCTGCGGTGGCTATGGCAGAGGGTGGAGCACCTGTGATGGGAGCCAGGGCAGCCACCACGCAGGCTAATCCTTGGCAGAGGTGCTCTGACAGCTGCCCAGGTTTCCATTTTGAGCTTCTAACCATACGCTGCTATGGTTGTTTGGCCAGGAAGAGTAGAACTGATGTGTCGCTTCCCCTCGGGAAGAAGCTGGGGCAGTTGCGGGCAAGGAGAAGTTCATCTCATCCATGGACAGTCAACTGCAGCCATGGCCCCAGGAGTTTGTGCAGGAGGACGATGCTGGATGCTGTGGTTTGCCCCTCTTCTGTCACCAAATGCAACCATAATCATGAAGAAAACAAACTGAATGCAGGGTTGCTTCATATCTCCAAACCTAATTGTTATAATCACCAGGTGATCACTTCCAATGCTTCCTTATCTCTGGTGTACCCCACTGGTCTTTGCCCCTTAGCTTCTGCATTTTTTCTGAGAACAGCATTACTTGATTCTGCCACTCCGTGAGTCGGCTCTGAGGGTGCCATTTCCCTGGGATGAAACGCGGTTATCTTGCTGAATGTGATTTAGGCTCCCATTTGGTAATTTTGTTCTCTCTAGCTACAACAAAAGTCGTAATTGGTGACTGATGAGCTTCCTTAGAGCGAAGCATTGTTTAGGAGAAAAGCATTTTAAGATAAAACATACCTCACCGTCAATAAAACAGCCTGTGCTCCTACCTGCTCACAAGGGGATTCTTTGTGTGGTTTTCCACGTGGGGACCTGCAGGGACCTGCCGCCCATTTGCTCTTCTCCCTGCTCCTCTCTGCCAGAGCTCCCTGCCCTGCCCCACAGACACAGGGGCCCTTTCAAGGCCTTTCCTGCCTGCTAGGAACCAACTGACAAGGCAAACTCCAGAGCTGGATAAGCAACATCAGCACATCATGTTGGGCACAAGCTCTTCCAAGCTACCAGCTTGTTCTGCTGGGTTTTGGGTGCCCGCGCATGGCCACGTCCCTCCCCTGCCTGCTGCCCCCGCCTCTCCCTGAGCACGACACCCTCTTGGCTCAGCAAAGTGGCAGCAGAGAGGTCCGGGACACCCAGCTCGGGGCAGCTCCCCGCACGGCGGTCAGGAGGTGGATGCGCATGACCGGCTTTTCATTGTGCTCCGTTCCTGCCTCACATGAATGCATCTTATGTGTGACTGCTGTTCTCTTGTGAGCAAAAAAAAATGCATTGCTGCTTTACATTTCATCACCTTACTGCTTTCAGTTTCTGTTGAAATGCCTGCATGAAATACTAACATCCAAAGTCATAAAATGGATTTAAATTATAGGCACAATGACTCTTTTTCTTTCAGTTTGGTTTTGTTTTGTTTTGGGTTGGGTTGGGTTGGGTTGGATTTATTTGGGTTTTTTTAAATGTGAAGTTATCAAAGGACCATTTCAGGGCATTTTAGTAAAGTTCAGAAATATAAATTTAAAAGGTATAGCTGGGAAGCAACAAGAAGACAATGCAAAACAAGAAATCTAGACAAGGTCTAACTTTTAACGGTATATCAAGTAAGGTGAATGGTAATCCGTTCATGTATTCCAGTTGAAGAGTGATTTAGAGTATACTACAGCTATGCAGGGTCTTGTATCTGATTGCACAGACATAAGAAGGATTGAAATACTCTTACATTTTCTCTTTAGTAAGCCATGCAGTGTTGGATACACATTAATAAGTTATTAAGCCATAGTTATCTTGGCACTGACTCAATGCTCTTATTTGTTATTTGAAATACATAAAATATAAATAATAATGTAATAATTAAATAAGAAAAGAAAACATGGTCACCTGGAAATTAATGATATTCATCCTTTGACTGTCTGTCTTATCTATGCAGCACAGGCTATTGGGAATACTATCCTACTGAAAATTAGTCAGGAAAATACACACACAGTATAAGATCTTCTGAGCTTAAACCCATTATTGCTGGTAGTAATCACGTGTAATAAAACTCTTTGTGTCTCAAATATTCACCAAATTCAATATAAATTTGTTCTATGCAACAACTTTTCAAAAAGCATAAGTGACCAACAATACAAGAGGAAACCTCAATGTTTGGAGTTTTTTCCCTGTCTGATGATGCTAATTTTTGCCATGAAGTAGGGAAGTGGTGAAGGAGAAAGGAGAGCAGCAAGCACGAGGCAAGAGCTAGAACAAATCAAAACAGGTTACAGTGAACTATCTCAGATCTGTACATGTCCCCCTACACAATCCTGTGATGCTGAAATCACCTTGACCTTTCCTGTCCCCTTCCCTCTTTTATTTTCCCATTGTTGAGTTTTACTCTTACATTGCATTATATGTTAGGTGTGTGCTTATATATGCTCCTATGCTTATTTAAAGTGTATGTTCCTTGCATTCAGAACAGTGCATTCAGATTAAAATCATGCTCCATTTCATCCACTAGTTCCTTTGGAAAGCCAGGTAATTTAGGGAGAGCTTGGCAAAGGAAGCTATTAATATATTCTTTAATAATTCAAGTTAATTTCCTGAGTTACTAATATGCCTTTTGTTTCACTGTCACACAATGTATATGAAAGCTTATATCACAGAGCTGGACTCGATGATCCTTATGGGTCTCTTCCAACCTGAGATATTCTATGATTCTATTGCTTGCATAATACCCTTTGGTCAAAGCATTTGCTGGGAAAATGGAGAGCAGCATCCAAGTCAGAGCGGGGGCTTGCACTTTCTTGATGAGAGACAAGGTGGAAGGAGGAGAAGGGAGAAGGCGGAGAAGATAAGATTCACAGGGAATTAACGTGTGGGAGCATGGCTTTGCAGTCAGGGAGGGATGTGGGTGTTCAGCATGGGTAGACAAGTCCTCTGTTCAGATCTCCTCTTCGTGGACAGTGCACAAATCTACGTATGGAAAGGCTTGGGGTAAAGCACAGAAGCAGTGGTGGGAGTGGACACCACACCTAGACCATCTCCCCCTTTGCAGGGCTCCGTCACCTCGCTGCTCGGCAGAGACCTTCCTTCTTGGCTGACATTTTTTTCTGGCTCCCTGCTCCTCACCAAGCAGCATGGGTCCCTGGCACGGCCACACAGGGGCCTGTAGCCATCTTCTTGTGGCTATGATTTACCCACAACCTTGAGTTCACCAAGCTGGACTGAAAAAGGTGTCACCCTTGGTAAGTGATTCAGGACGGTGGTGGTGGTGAGGAAGAGGGACCAAGATAGATACTCCAGGCATTGAAAAAGAGCAAGTTGTCAGGTTTCTTATGGAACTTGGATAGATAAAAACCATTTGTGCAACACTTGTATTTGTGGAAATACAAGCATGGGGAGTGCATGCTTTAGGATAAGCAAATGGAGGGGATTATCAAGCCAGTTTGTTAAAGACAATGAGTTTATACTTTTAATGTTTAAAATAGCTTGGTGTTTAATGACATATAAAGGAGGATTAATTATTTCATTGGTTATAACAAAGATAAGAGCAAATTTCATGCTATATTGGGAAAAAATATTGAAAATTAATGTTTGATGCCTTTTTTAAAGACAAAGAATTAAATATTGGCAATTTTGCCAAGAGATGCTTATAGAAAACTTTTGTAGGGAGGGCTACACTTCATCTCACCTGTGATTTTTTTGTCCTTATGTCTCTTCACTCATACACCATATATAGTCTACATACAATATTTTTACATAATGGGTCAGTGTGTGTTCTATAGGTTACCTTCAAACTACATACACAAGGACTATGTGCAAGTGCAGTACTTCCTCTAATATATACACAAGGAAAATCAGAGTCTTTGCAAAGAATTTTATTCTAAGACAGACCTTAACTGGCATCTAGTAGGCTGAATCTAACCTGACATTTATTATCTGCGATTCCAAAGCATCTAATGATCATACAAAACAGATGATTCAGGGTCCATGTCTCATGGTGTGCCCCATAAACTCTTCAAGACAAATCCTCTCATGGAGAAGGTAACCTAGACTCAGAATAAACTGTCTAGTTTCCCGTTTATCTATCCTTCCTTCCTTCCTTCCTTCCTTCCTTCCTTCCTTCCTTCCTTCCTCTTCCCCCCTCCCTCCCTTCTTCTTGCTTTCCTTCCTTCCTTTCTTCCACACCTCCCCTCCCCTCCCTTTCCCCTTCCCCTTCCTCGGTCTTCTTTCCTTGCTCTTCTTTCCTTGCTCTCTTTCCTGTTCTTTTCTTTCTTAGCAAGTCTTACAGATTTTGGGGGATATTTTACTATTAGACTTTACATATAAGAAGGGGAACTAGCTGAATGATAAAACTTTTATCACTAGAACTCAGTATTGGTATAGGTTAAACAACTTGTGCATTGACAGAGCTTGGCAGTATAATCCCAACATTGTTATTTCCCAAATTTGAAAGTTTAGTTTTAACAATTTAATTTGAACAGTTTAATTTGACCAATTCCATGCAGAAATACAGTTCTGAGAATTTTGCTTTAAATAAATAGAATGAACTTCAGATGGTATGGATATATAAATGCAGTTCCATTACCCAGAAAGTGATAATGACTTTATTTGTTGATTAGAAAGGAAAACAAAGAAATATTGAGTTACATTGTTTGTGTTGTTTACTGCAATTGTTTTTGATTAATTAGAGTACAAGGCTAAATTGTATAATAATAGTATAACCATTGGTAACATGATAAGTATTGATGTAAGTTTGATATAATGGAGTGATTTGTGTTGCCAATAATAATTAGATACCCTAATGTTTTAATCAATAAGATTAAGAAATGCTTGGAAACTAATATGTAATATAGATAAAATGAGGCTTAAAAGGCAGGCTTGAAAGGTTGTTCCTTGGCGCTGTCCCCGAGGTGGTGTTTCTGGAGAGAGCGGTGTCATTCTGCCAGACGTTGCTAAAGATAAACAAGGCAAAAAAAGTAAGCACACTGAAGCTTTGCTGGAAAAGAGCACTGTTTGATTTCAGCAATAAAACACTCACTTTTGTTTTTGACTCTTGCTTTTCTAAGGCTGTAGGTTTTTATAAGGATGTCAGTGTGATTAGTCAGCGATGTACCGCAGGTCACAGGTAGTACCTGGTCTGCCTGACTTGAGCCGAGGTCTTGCCTTCCCCTCCAGTGGCTTCTGCCACTTCCCAGCACTGGATCTTTTCTCCTCTTTGAGGACCAACACAACCCTGAGCCATCCACATCTTATCACATTCCAGCTTTCTTTTCCATCTGCTCATTTCTGCAATAACAGACATACCAAACTAGAACAGATCTGGTCCCTTCTGCACATTTCCATACGTGTACAGCTGGAGAGAAGAATATACTGAACTAAACCAGGTGGAGATACCAGAGCTTTAAAACATTTCAGTGTGAGCGTCTTGGACTCTACATACAGATCTCCTTAACAAAGTTCTCTTCAATGTGCTGTCAACTGCAAGAAATTTGGCAAGAGTTTTTGAGAATTATTACTCCCAGGAATACTTCTGAAGCATGAGTGGCCCTGTAAGTTTGGAGTTCAGACTGTAAGAGGCACACCTCGGTTTGTTTAAATCAGGAAAAATGTCAAGTTTACTATTCTGCACCCCTCAGATTGTATCTATTTTTTTCCTCTAGTTTGCTTTTCTCATTTAGAGAAAGGAGAACTGAGTCACTCAAGCGCAATAATTTTCCCACAAGAGAGCAAGATTTCTGTAACAAGTCAAAAGATGCTTGGTAGAGCTAGCACAGTCCAAGAGATTCTCTTTTGGACATAATCAGATGCGTATGAAATGCCACACAGAGTTAATTAAAAGAGAGGATTCCAAACTGGGTGATGGTTGCAGCTAATCACATAGATGCTTGCCAATGGCCTATAGATAGCACAACTTCTTGGCCTCAGATAATGGAACAGATGAATGCTCACTTACAGGGAGCATATGTCTTTCACTGCACAAGATTTAATTATATTGGACAAGGTTTCCTATGAGAAGCTTTCTGTTTGCATGTTCCTCTATAGCTCTGTGGTTCATCCAGTCTCCTGCAAGAGAACCTGGCCATTCAGACAGCTTCAAAGACCACCTTTTCCAGGAAAAAAATGCCTTTCAAGGTCCAAAAACCTACCACTAGCATTGGAGAGAATGTCTTCTCTCACCTTTGTGCTTTCCTTTAAGTTGGTCTTTCAACTGATACTGCTCGATATCCCACCCACACTGGATCTACAGAGAGTTTCTACCTCTCCTTTCCATGTCTCCACTCTGGTTTTTGCCTTTTCCTTTCTCTCTTCTGTGATATTTCTTCCTTCTTATCTGTACAGATGACACCTGCATATTCTGCACACACTGAGCCCAGGTTTGCAGTGCCCAACAGCTACATACTCGGATCCAGCAGGATCCTGCAACTGATTTTAGATGTATCAGGCTTTGCAGCAGTCCCTGGTGAGTGTTGGGGTCCTGTAAGGATCTCACCTTCTTACCAAAGAGCTGCCACAGAATGTACTAAGTATGGTGTGAGGCTCAATCCCTCTCCTCCTAGAGTCACCTTAACCTAAGCAGTTGCAAATGCTTAGGTCTTGCTCATGGCCACCTTCCTGAAGTGAGGTACCTACCTAGGAAGGTCTGACCCATTTTGTGCACAGTTTCCTCTAGGAGGAAAGTTAGAGTACAGAAACAAGAAGCATGAAGCCCATGCTCAATTTCCTCTTCAGCCAGAGGGGATTCAAATCAAGATTGGTAAGTGATAACTGGTATTCAAGTTACTAATAAGTGCTATTTAGGTTTAAATCAGCAAAAACAGTTATTGAGAAGAGGCCAACAGGAAAAATACCTTGTGCCTTGCAGGAATGGGAGAAGAACAGGGTCTGGAAGCTGGTGGAAATTGGGGAGAGGGAGAATGAAAGTGACAACTGAGACAGAGAGGTAAGTAGTGTCTGGATCAAGTGAAGAGTTTGAAGTAAATTTGCTCACTTTGGCTTGTAATCATAAGTTGACTGTTGTTTTTCTGGTTTTTTGTTTGTTGGTTGGTTTGGTTTTTTTCCCCCTGCTTCACTACCAATTGCAATGAAAAACCCAAGCAACTCAGCTTGGCAATTGAGACTCATGCATTTCACTTCTAAGGAAAATGTTACATATATACCCAATAATGTGAACAGTCCTGGGGATTGGATCAGACACCAGAAAATTTCATAAACTCCCTCTGGCTTGCTGAATCTTGCACCTCTGCCTGTGCTCTAGTTTCATCAAGAGGCATGTCAACAGCTTCCCATCCAACATATATCCACTAGGCTACTGTGAAAACTGGGACCTTCCTCCAAGTATGTGTCTGAAGGAAGGCCACCATGGCAGCAGTGGCTTCTGCTATCCGTGCCTATTAGGCATTTTAAAAGCACATTTAATGGACAAGGGTCTCCCAGGACTGAGGTGGAGTTCAGTGACTGTAATTCTCCAGATCACAGGAGACCTTCAAAACTAGGGTGTTCCTGTGTGTACCCAAGCACTCCAGGAGCTTTGCTATTGAAAAAGCAGATATCTCTAGGTAACTGCCAGGCAAGCAGATTTCTGCAGCACTTTCTTAGGCTTGGATTCTTAAATTCTCCCTGAGACTCATTCTTAGGAGATGTTATAGTGCCTGGATCTCACTCGCTTTTATGAGTTCCTCCCTCAGGCAGGGCATTCATGGCCATGGCTGCATGTGCATGGATTTGCTTGCGCAAATAGGAATCGTGTAGTCAGACTTGTGCAAAACACTCTATGACATCAGTCTTTCTCAGCTGCAGTTGCAGGAATTGTTGCATGGCTTAGTGCTGTGTGAATACTCTCTGCAGCAACATCCTCACCACCCCACTGTTTGCCTTGCAGCCGCTTCACTGGTTTTTAATAGTGCTTTTCATTCTCCCTTTCCCTGTGAATTTCACTACTGTGGGATGTGGTTGTAACTATAGCTTAGTGTCTTTTACATCCAGAGCTGTTCAGTACATTAGCCCTTTAAGACCTGCTGTTGAATAAGGCTATGCACTGCACTCCTAGAGTACAGTTAGGCTAAACTCAACCATTCTCTCCTGTCCCCAGGCATGCAGTGGATATTTTTGTTGCAGAAGCTGTAGGCAGCACTAGAACTCTTCCTCAAGAAACCAGCAGGTTCTTCTGTCTGTGTAAATGAGTGAAAACCAGGACTTTCCTGCAATGCCTTTCTCAGGACTGTTGGTGACTCATAGCTTTCTATACCGTTCCCTGCCCTCCACATCCATCCATCCCAAACAAACCATTTCCTAATTATTTCCCATGAATGACCCAAGGCTCTTCCCAGGCCACATTTAGTGAATACTGCTCTGGTTACCACAGGGGCTTGAAACTGCCTATTGAATTTGGCCTCTTCATATATAAGACACTGTTTTTCAGTAGATGACAGGAATGATAAAGTAACCTGGAGTTTAGTTTTAGAGAAAAGAGAGGGGAACAACAGGTGACAGAGCCATAGAATGCAAAAGCAATGATAATTTGAGATACTCAGTTTAGGTTGTAAATGGGGGGTGAAGGGGTTGAGAGCAGCCCTGTTGAAGGACTTGGGGGTGCTGATGGATGAAAAGCTGGACATGAGCCGGCAATGTGTGCTGGCAGCCCAGAAGGCCAACCGTGCCCTGGGCTGCACCAGCAGCAGCGTGGCCAGCAGGTCGAGGGGGGGATTCTGCCCCTCTGCCCCGCTCTGGGGAGACCCCACCTGCAGTGCTGCGTCTGCTCTGGGGCCTCAGCACAGGAGAGACACGGAGCTGTTGGAGCGGGGCCAGAGGAGGGACACAGGGATGATCCGAGGGCTGGAGCAGCTCTGCTGTGGGGACAGGCTGGGGGAGCTGGGGCTGTTCAGCCTGGAGAAGAGAAGGCTGCGGGGAGACCTGACTGCGGCCTCCCAGTGCTGAAAGGGGGCCTATAAAAAAGACAGGGACAAACTATTTAGCAGGGCTTGTAGTGACAGGACAAGGGGGAACGGTTTTAAACTGAAAGAAGGTAGATTTAGACTAGATATAAGGAAGGAATTTTTTACAATGAGGGTGCAGAAGCACAGGAACAGGCTGCCCAGAGAGGCAATGGAAGCCCCATCCCTGGAAACGTTCAAGGCCAGGCAGGACGGGGCTCTGAGCAACCTGATCCAGTTGCAGATGTCCCTGCTCATGGCAGGGGGGTGGGACTAGATGGCCAATAAAGGTCCTTTAACATAAACTATTCTATGATTCTACGAAAATATCTATGAATTGTGCATTCAAGGTGTTTTGTAATTGCTTAGATCACAGTTTATATAGCTATATTGAACACTGGTGCCACCTCTGAGTTTCGTCTCTTGTGTATCCTGACAGTATTTCTTTGTGAATTAGCTGTTAATCTTTTCAGGGCAAATTATTTTTAGTGGACCTTCTGAATAACCTTGTAGACCAAATCTCAATTACTGTTAAACCATTGTGCTTTAATAACACAAAAAATGTAATTAATTAAAATTATTATTTTTCCTACAAAAATTATTAACAATGCATTATTCTTATTTAATAATAATTTTGTAAAAGTCATGTAGACGTGGCACTTAGGGACATGGTTTAGTTGGTGGACTTGGCAGCTTGAGGTTAAGGGTTGAACCTGATGATATTAAATGTCTTTTCCAACCTAAATGATTCTATGATTCTATTTGAAACACCTCAGGTTTGACCAGCTTCTGCTGAAGGTCTGCCAGTATTCCAGCAGATCCCTGCCCCATTTGCCAGGACCAACAGCTCTTCTCTGCAGACCACACATATCCAAGAACGCCTAGCCTGGACCTGGGGTTCTGGGAGCAAAGTTTCTCAGCCTTTTGACAATATCTTGTCATGTGTATCTGTAAGCAGGGACCGTTTCTCCTCTCTCAGCTGCTTTGATTGGCTTCAAGGTCCACCCAGCTTCTGACTTGCAGGAAATTTTGGACTTTTTTTTTTCCAATTCAACTGGAATTTGAGTAATAAATGCATGAAAATGAAGTGCCTGATGATCAAGGAATGTTCAGCTTCAGAAAGAGGAACAGAAATTATTTGTGTCTAAAAAGCTGATGAGATTGTGGGCTGAGGTATGTGTGTCTCGCTTTAGCTATTGGTGGTTATCAAAGCTTTCCTAGCTTGCACACATAGCAGTTTTAAAAAACAAAGTAGGGAAGGAGAATCTGTGGGCTGTTTCTGGTGGGGCTGAGGCACCAGAGCCTGGAGAGCTCAGCTGTGTCAGTACTACTCTCTCCAAGCGCTGCCTGCAAAAACACCTTCCTCCCATCCATGATGCTTCTCCAGCTCCTAGAGAGAAGATAGAGCCCACACTTAATCAGGTGATCTAATACTCAGGCTCTCTTTCATTCCTGGCTGCTTGAGGACTCCTGAAGGATGGAGAAAGCAAAACAGGCCAAGTTACCAAAAAGAAATAGAGTTTCCTAACACAGGGCCTGGTGATTAAAATGCTCTGAGGATTATTGTACTGTGATAAGAAGATGTTCTTGAGTAGCAATTTCCAGCTAAACCTTTTAGAAAATGAAGACTTTTCCCCAAGTGAGGAAGACCTTAATGCTGAAAAAAAAGTCATTGGGTATTTTCCGCAGATGACAAATCCAGATTCTCTGTGGAATTTAGGCAGTCACTGTACCTTGTCAGTGACAGGGCTGGTGGAATAGGGTAGGAAAACAGAATTCATTCTCCGCTACAAATAAAGTTGTCATTCAACTGCTCACCCCAGAAGCTCTCAGCCGAGAAGCTAACAGCCCTGCTTGTTACAGAATATATTTATGTTTTAACTACAGTAATAAAATTCCCATAGCAGGACTTCAGTGGAAGCACAGTTCCGGTTCAGATCCTGTATGATATGAATCTATGGGCAGATATGAGGCACTGTTCACATAACATGTAGCCAAGCATGTGCCAGGGCACACAAATTGGTATACAGAAACAAATCTGCATGGTCTGCACTCTATTTCTATTTTCTGCTTTGGGAGACAAAATACTTAATGAAAAATATCTTGCTTTTATGGTAACACATATATTAAAGAATAAAAAGCGATTTATATTCTATTTAAATTTTTTTTCTTGCCTGCCTCTACTTTACCTTCTATATATTCGTCTGCTACCTCCTACTGAAACCAGATTTAATTATGCTACTTTTAGTGGCTATGATGCTAAATTCTCATTGACTTTCATCACATGCTATGGCTTATCATCTGAGGAAGGAAAGAAGGGACTAATCTTTTTTCACTAGGATGAGTAAACCCATCTCCAGAAGACAAAAGTCGGCTCAGACTATTTACCATCCCTTGAACCAAACCTAATGCATTTTCAAATTTGCTAAAAATTGAGCAAAGTCTAAAACTTTTTCTCCCTGAATAACCTGGCTGTTTTCAGCAGGACAGCCTGAGTTAGGGAGGTGTGACTCGATATGAAAATATATTTTAGCTGAGAAAAAGGACATAGGGGCAATTTTAGTTATGCATGTTGGGTGACAGCATTAAGCAGGCACAAAAGGCATGCGTACTCCAGAGTACCAGCTGCCTGCATACAGAATTTATGATTCTTTTTCCCTTTTAATTCCTCACAGACTGAGAGAAATAATTGCACTTCTATTGGAGTGTATCAAATCCTTGTCTTTCCTTGCCTTTCCTTGTCTTGCCTTGTCTTCTGCCTTGCCTTTTCCCTTGCTTTACCTTGCCCTTGCCTTTTCTCATGACAACTCAATTTTATGTTTAGTGTAAAATTGTTGTCCAAAAAGTTTTAATTTAAGAGCAATTATTTTGTAAAAATAATACCCAGAGTTTCTGTTTGTCTCAAGAGCTCCTCTAAGAAATTAACTCAAAATAGAAGCAGAACTCTTGTGTTTTGCTAGCAGTCAGCCCTCTAAGTACTTTTCTTGTTTCCAAAAATTGTGATGCATTTTCTCTGGTTTGTCCATTTTCATTAGTGTTTAAGAAAGTCTTCATGGACTGTGTGCAGCTGCTCTTTGCATCATGCAGTTCTGGTTCCTTAAGTGATTTTGCATCTACTTAAAGCAATCCAGAAACTGAAAATGATGAAAGCTTTGTGGGGGAGGCTGACCCTGGAAGTCAATTTATGTTCCTTCCCATACATTTTCTTCTAGAGCTGTATGAGTTTTTCATGTCCAATGTGAGTGAAGTATAATCAGAAAAGCAGGAACGTGACCCTCACTGGTAAATGAATGTACAGCTAGAAAGAACTGGCTGGGTCATGAAATGTTGTAGCTGTACCTTTTTGAAGTAGAGTGAGTGAGGGGGTGAGTCCTGGCTGGCAGTGGAGGTCTGAGCTGGGGTTTTTCCTCCTCTCGAGTATGGTTATAATCATAGAATGTCCTGAGTTGGAAGGGACCCACAAGGATCATCGAGCTGGATGATGGTTGGAAAGAGGTGGATGTGATGTGGGTCCTGAGGGCAGCAGCCACATACCTGCCCTGGGAAGGTACCCGCCACGGGGCCACGCACAGCCCCAAGCAGCAGCCACCCCCAGCTCACCGGGGCATGGCCTGGGGAGACCCAACTCTGCTCCCAGCAGCTACCTCAGCCTCTTGTCAGTGGATTTCTGCCTTCTGCCCATGAAAGACCAGCCTGTCTGTGCGCAGGCTGCAGGTGGTGTAACGCCTGCTCGGCAATGGATCCCGGGGCATCGGCATGGGGAAGGATGGTAATAATTACCTCCCTGTGAACTGCACTCAGGTCACGTACGTGAAGGAGCCTCATAGAGCAGTGCATAGAGATAATCAGTCCCCAAAGCAATGAATAGCTGCCAAAGAAGAAAAGTCAGCAGGCGTCATTTGTTCTTTTTTTAAGGGGCCGAAGTGCCAAAAGGAATACAGGATAATCTCCAGTTACATCGGATTTTTGTAACGCAGCGTGGGAGTCGCACCTTTGGGAAGTTAAAAAGTAGCAGGCTTAAAGACAGTCAAGTAAACAAGGAGGGTTAAGCTCTTTTAGGAGTACAGGCAATGTGAAAAAGCGAGCTGGCGCCACACCAGAAAGGTGAGTAAGATTTCCTGGCCCCACAGAAACTGATCCCTGGGCACCCTTGCTAAAATGCCGACGTTGCAAGTGTCTTCGCCTTGAGGAGGGGATGGCGGTGCACAGTGATGCTGGCACACACCCAGTAAATGGTGCTCAGCATCCACACCTTGTCCCCAAGGAAGTGAGGGTGGCCTGGTGTATAGCTGCCAAACAGGGGTCTTTTGGTCCCCGGTACAGCAAAAGCTCTCACAAAAATCTCTTATTTTTTCTTATGTTTTGTGGGACACTGCTCCAAATCCAAACTTCCTTAGAGGGGAAAAAATGGGCTTTTGCCAAAGTGAATGCCAAGAGAAGGTTGCATCCCAAGCACTTTGCTGGCAATACACAATGCGACCCAATGAAGTATGCACTTGTCATTATGGGCTGTAGCCTACAGCATGTAAATAACCTGCTACCACCCGCTACAAAGACTGGTGTGAGCGGACCTGCCGAGACTTGCCTGCCAGCCAGTGTGCAGATGCCTCTGCCTTCATTTTCTCCTGACAGCTTTTATTTCATGGTTAAAAAGGATTTTAGCCTGTGCTCCGTGATAACGATTGTCCTCCTGCTGGGTTTGCTCTGATGCCCACAGCCAGCAGCTGTGGCTCTCCAGGTCTCAGACCCTTGAGAAATGCTTTAGTTTCCCCAAACCTGCAGCTTTCCATGTGAAGGTCGGAGAAAAAAGGTAGCTAGGCACGGAAGTCAAAACAGGACCGGCTTTTTACTGTGGGACAGTGAAAAGTGTTATTGCATGAGTCCTTTTTAACATGAATAAAGCACTGGCAGATGTGCTGAGGAGAACCTGCCTGACAGGTAGGGAACCTGAAGAAGTCTCCCTAAAACTTTCTGCTGCCTCTGGGCCGCTGTACAGCTTGTTCAGGCCAATAATGCAGTTCTGAGTTTCATTTAGAATAGTAACATTGAGTTTAGTTATGTCACTCCTATATATTTTCTCTCTTCTTCTATTTATAATTTAAAAATCCTGAGTATGTCACATCTCTCCACAAGTCAACATACCCTTTTATTTGCAGTTAATGAAAATAGTATTTTGGCTACAATTAAGATGGCATCTATCCGCTGCTTGTTGTTAATGAAATGCAGTGATTCATATCTAGAAAGTGAGAATTCATAGCTGTGAAGAAAGAAAAAGATTTGTCATCCCATAGTAGTAAACAAAATGAAATTTAGTTTCCGTTGTTTACAAGGGGAAGCTTAGATGCTTAATTGGAACATTTTACTGTTATTTTGTGTTGGGTTTTTTGGGGTTTTTTTGTTTTGTTTTTTTTTACTTTTAGTACTTTCTGTCTTTTGTTTGTCCTGTTTTACACCATCTTTCTGATTAATACCTTTGTATGGTCTGAACTCTGTCTTCCTTCTTGTAGGAAGAGACCCATCAAATGATATTTTCACTAATCAGATCTGAATTTATTATTTTCCTCTTTTCACATTGCTTCAGATGCTTAGAGATAAGGATGAAAATAAATGGTTTGACATCATTTCTAACGAGACAGAGGAGACAGGCTCTGACTGTCAAGAGAAGTGACAGCCCCAGACAAGATATCATCGCTTTGTTCCTCCCTTCAAAGCCTTTGGTTCATCTCCAGCATTTCACTCTTGATTACATACCAGATAACTCTCTCACATGGAGAAGGTCTTTCAGCATGCTGGATTTTTTCTTTTTGTGTGAGAATCCTGTCGTCTATGTACAAAAGCACTGGACTGGCACTCAATTTTCAGGTTTGCTCTTATTCAGTCCTGGGCTTTCTGTACGCTCTTGGATATTGTCACTCAGAAGACGAATCATCTCTTTTAAACCTAAACATTTGAAATTTAGCTGTTGCACCTGGACTTCCCTCCAGCATGCATGGAGAGAGGAGGGGACCCCCGCAGCTGTTTGCCCTGGGGAGTTACCCCCGAGGGCGCGTGGGTCTCACGGAGCTGCACTGTGACCGTATGGCTAGTGCAATATTCAAACGCCTGCTTACGTGCCCTGGATCCCGTCTTCGGTCCCCCCATTTCCCACCTGTAAGATCACATAATAGTGATTCCTCTGCTCAGAGAAAAGGCACAAACCCGTAGGTTGGTGAAGGGTCCGGAGGATAAGCTGATGGACTGTAGGTAGATTTTGCTCACTTCAGCCTTGAGCGACGGAGGAGGAGCTCAACATTTCAGCTGTGGAGAGCACTGCGATACCGCTGCAGCGTAATCTGGACTTCATGGGCACATAGTCTATCTTGCAGTTGCTAATGCAACCTGCCAGTGTCTGGGCATACATTTCTGCAGTAGCCACCCACCCAGATGCCTTTTTAAATTGTGTTCTGTCCATGTTGTTAGGATATCTTTGGCTAGGACTTCTGACAGCATCCGAACTGCTATTTCTTGAGGCAGAGCATGACCAGGAAGAGACAGCATCTCTCATCAGACACCCTTGCCTTGAGAAAACTCTCCTGAGTAGTCTTGCTCACATAATAACACCCCATTTATTTATTTGTTCTGGCATTCCTAAAGGAAAACTGTTTCCCACTTGTATTAATGGTGCTTAGATATCTTAACATAGAATATAATGTTAACAAAAAACCAAACAAACAGAAAGTAAATGATGTCCGAACTTGAGTGTGCTTGTGCTTGCAAGGACACAGGTATTCTGCCTAAATCCTGTTCTTTTCAATGATGCTGAGTTTCTTCTTCCCAGGCTGATAAGACTGTTAATCTGATTTGTATGTTAGAGTAGCTCCAAGGTAAATTCCAGTGTTCCTCTAAAGCGTCATTCTTCATCTCAAGGCAGACTAAGAGCCTGGAATAACCTACCCAGAACACTAGGCCTCTGCCTCAGTGCAATAAATCTTTTTTTTCCTAATTATATCAAGATATACGATCTACTAATCATGTTTTAAATAGGTAAAAAAAAAGGCACATAAAAGTTACATAAATCACCCAAGCTGGTGTTTGACTGTTATATAGCAGCTGATTGAAATGCCTTCATTTTCTAGTTCTGAATTAATTACTTTCTTCTTCCCAGATGTACAGTTGTGCATTTTGTTCCTCAGTGGCATTTTCAGAAATCAGGTTGTTTGATTTGGGTACTAAATTGGTTTCATTTAGAAGGCACGAGTATACAGTAATGAAAAGCAATTTCCTTAGGAGAACCAGTAGCTGAATCAAGAGAAGTCTTGAAAGGAGAGAAAGTGCTTAATATTCATGCACATATTTGAGAAGTCTTTTATGATCTGCCAAAAAGAAGCCCATTCTTCTCACCTTAATGGCATTTATTTCCAAGTAGATTTCCCACTTAATTATCCAGGTACCATTTATTAGGCCAAGAAAACACATTAACAAATGATATTTGTAAAATCTTGTGGACAATGATTACCCTGAAATTAATTCTGAATGGGATTTTCCCATCTAGTTTTACTTAACTGTTTTTAGGAAGTGTTTTATTTTGAAAGAAAAGCTCACTTATCACAAGCAAAATGAGCAAAAGTAATATATTTTGTAACATTTAAAAGTACCACTGTTTTGCACCTTCAAGCCATGTAGCAACACAGATATAGAGGATGTAACTGTGGCAGCTCTGAAGTGAAAAGTGATACTGAAGTCTTAGTGTTCAGCTGCCAAATAATAGCTTAACTTTTGAAATTAATTGGCTTAAATGTCCTTTTGGTGGGCTGCATTTTATCTGGTGATTTAGTGGGTTAGATTATTACCGTTACATAAATAACACCAAAAAAAGTTTTTGAGACACTTTCATCCAAAAAGTAAAGGAACAAACCCTTTGCTTAGTTTAAACACTAAATGTGCCACCTTCCTCTCTGAGGCAGAGATGATGGAAGAGGGAAGGAAAACGCTTGCTACGGTAGGGCTGACTGGTTCCTCATGAAGGCGTAGCTCCAAATGCAGCCAGGGCTCTGTACAGGGGAGTTGGGGAGCTCGTCCTCATAAGGCGAAGCAGCAGCCCCTGGAGGAAGTGGCCTCTGGGATGCAACTCAGGTATTACTAGGACATCCCTATTTCACCTGGGATAGGGAGAGGAAAGAACTAATCTCTCATTGCCTTTTCTGATGCTTGAAGATCTCCTGAATCCCCTCTGCCATCACTATCACTTACCCTGCTCATCACTTAACTTGGAGACTGCAGCAGGCATTTCAGCCTGGCACTCTTCCCTCGGTCGCAAGGGGAGCAGAGCGGTGGTTCAAACACACTCGCTGCATGGGTTTGGGGCAGAAAAGACTGCATGTGGTGTCTGCACTGAAATGCAGGTTGTTCTACTATAGCCATGCCTGGGAGTCCTAACTCTTTATTTGCTGCTTAGCCAGTTAGTCCTCATTACACATCCTACATCATATGAAGTGTTGCCATACAAATTTCAACAGTCACTTCTCATAAATAATGAAGGTTGTACAAGTTTATGAAAATCTAGTGGAAAAAAAACATAGTGAAAGCCCAAAGCTGAAATAAGTCAGAAATTTTCAAGATACAGTAAGTGCTCAAGCACTGGAACAATTTTCCTGGAATTGTGATGGATTTTCTGCCACTTGACAATGAGGATTGGACCTGTCTGACTGAATCTTGACAGTGCTGACAGGTAAACTGAGCCAGTCACCTTCTTTTTCCCGGACAAGCAATGTGGAGACAGAGACATATTGGGGACACACTTTGTGTTAGTCCAGACTGGACAGTGAAAATAGTAACATGAATTGTAAGATGAAAATGCTCATTTTCCCCCACTGACTGTAAAGGCAGTTTTGGCCAACTGATTCATCTGTAAACTTTTGTTCTGTAGGTACCAAAGTCAGAGAAAAAGTATTACACCCTAAATTCCTGCTAACGATATTGCCATAGCTCAAACGAGCTTGATGCATGGGCTTAGTATGCAAAGGACAGTGCAAATCTCTGATCCTGGTGTCATGCGGTGTCATGGTTTAACCCCAGCCAGCAACTAAGCACCACACAGCCTATCCTGGTTTCAGCTGGGATAGAGTTAATTTTCTTCCTAGTAGCTGATTCAGTGCTGTCTTTTGGATTTAGGATGAGAATAATGTTGATAACACACTGATGCTTTAGTTGCTTACTTTAGTTGTGCTTAACACTGAGTTGAGGCCTTTCCGACTTCCCCTGCTCTGCCAGCGAGGAGGGGCACAAGAAGCTGGGAGGGGGCACAGCCAGGACAGCTGACCCAGACTGGCCAAAGGGGTGTTGCATACTGTAAGACATCATGGTCAGTATATAAACTGGAGCTGGCCAGGGGGTGGGAATTCCTGTTCAGGTTCGGGCTATTGATCACCAGGTAGTGAGCAATTTTATTGTGCAACACTTGTTTTTGTATATGCCTCTATCAGCAATGTTGTAATTATTATTTACTCTTCTTTTGCTGTCCTATTAAACGGTCTTTATCTCAACCCACGAGTTTTACTTTTTTCCATTCTCTCCATCCCACTTGGGGGAAGCGGGGACGAGTGAGTGAGCAGCAGCATGGTACTTAGTTGCCAACTGGGGTTAAAACATGACAGTCATTTTATGTTGCCATAACACTTGCTTCTCAAGGTCCAGGATAGTGTTCCCCTGGCATGGGGCACAGGATATATTTCCAGCCATCCGGTGGTTGCTTCCATCGTTGTAGGCACATGGCTCTTGCCTTGACAGGTTTGCAAGGGTATAATATAATCACTTTGCCAGGCCTCCCCATATTTATATTTTAGCCATCGTTCTCCACACCAGAGAGGCTTTAACCACTTGGCTTGTTGGATCACAGCATGTTTCACACTCATGGATAACCTGTGTGATAGTGCCCACAGTTAAGTCCACCCCTCAGTCCCAAGCCCATCTATATGTTGCATCCCTTCCTTGACGGCCTGAGGCGTCATGGGCCCACTGAGCTATAAATAATTCCTCTTTATGTTGCCAGTCCGGATCTACTTGAGCCACTTCAGTCCTCACAGCCTGATCCACCTGGTGGCTGTTTTGATGTTCCTCAGTGGCCCGACTCTTAGGTATGTGAGCATCTACATTATGTACTTTTACAACCAGCATCTTTACCTGGGCAGCAACACCTTGCCACAATTTGTCAGCCCAGAGGGGTTTGCCTCTGTGCTGCCAGTTGCTCTGCTCCCATTGCTGCAGCCACCCCCACAGGGCATTTGCCACCATCCATGAGTCAGTACAGAGCGCGAGCACTGGCCACTTTTCTCATTCGGCAATATCTACAGCCAGCTGGATGGCTTTCACCCCTGCAAACTGACTCGATTCACATTGTCCTTCAGCAGATTCTGCAACCCGTCATGCAGGGCTCCATACAGCAGCTTTCCACCATCAATGTTTTCCTACAATACAACAGGACCCATCAGTGAACAGGGCATATTGCTTTTTGTTTTATTATATGGTGGGGCCTCTTCAGCACGTGTCACTTCCTCTTCTGTTGACGTTCCAAAATCTTTGCCTTCTGGCCAGTCTATGATCACTGCCAAGATTCCTCGGCAACTGGGGTTTCCTATTCAAGCCCGCTGTGCGATCAGTGCAACCTATTTACTCCACGTGGCATCGGTTGCATGATGTGTAGAGGGGACCCTCCCTTTGAACAACCAGGCCAGCACAGGCAGTTGGGTGCCAGGAGGAGCTGTGCTTCTGTACCAACCACCTCTGAAGCAGCTCAAACCCCTTCCTATGCTGCCAATATTTCTTTCTCAGTTGGAGTGTAGTGGGCCTCAGATCCTC
>KL276604.1:0-46242 GCA_000699545.1 Podiceps cristatus
AATCCAAAACACAAGAGCTGCTGAAGACAACATGAGCTCTATCCTGGCTGAAACCAGGACACCGTAAAACTTGGGAAGAAAAGCAGACCATGCCATTCCTACTGCAGTACCTGAGTGTGCATCATAGCACACGAGCCCAAGTGGGCCTGGTGGTGGATTGCATTGCATGGTTCTGCTGCAGTTTCTTATTCTGGTGAGAAAAATTTCTGGTTTTCTACAGCAAAACCCATTTTTCTATATGAAGCTAGGACTGATTCCCAACAAAAATCTTTAACAGGGCTCAAAGCAAGCTAAGCAAACCCTCTCAAAGATCAGAGCTGGCTCCCTGCTTATTAGACAAGTGCAATCGTCCAGTATTCAAATTTTTTTTCGTATCTATGCACCACACTTATGTAAGAACATCCACCAGACATTACTGGGGGAAAATATGCAGAATGTTTTCTCAGGCAATAGGTTCAATTGACAGGATCACACAGGGCTCTAAGAGAGACTATTTACCAAAGACAGCCACATGCAACCAGCCTGAGAAATGATGTACCTACACCAACAAAGCAATGTTTTCCTCTCACAGTTATGAGTGCCTCACACACTCATGGTTTTGAAAAAACAAAGACATTTTAGGTGTGTGCACCCAAACAATACTAGCAAATGAGGTATGTGCAGTGAATTAAGATCTTCTATTACATATAAAACACAGTTTGATATGGAGCATCTAGGAGGATGGCACCTTGGAGTGTGAAGGCCAATCGTCCTGAAACAAATGTTCTCACTCCTAGAAAACAGGATTCAAAGGACACGGAAAACAGAAAAGAGCAAGTCAAGAGAAACATTTAAATATAACAGGCAGTTAGTAGGACTGGCAGATCCATTATTAAAAAGACAAAGATCCATCTCCCCAAGGAAGGTCTGCATGATATTGAAGTCTCAGCCACTTTTCCCTCCTTTTGCGTTATCTCAGAGTTCCCAAAGTCATCTAAACGGAGTATTTTGTTTCTTGAGCCTAACACTCAGATGCACTGCACTTTCAAACAGCCCTTTTAGCAGACAGCCCACTTCACCTTGCAGGCCTGACTCAGCATACAGCAGCCCACGGAAATGCATACAGACCAAAAAATCACATGCTTGCCATCTGCTGATTTCTTGAGACTGAAGCCTGTACAACACAAGAGGATCCTCGGTGTTGCAGGAAGGGGAGAACAGACCTGATGTGACAGCCAGCAGGCTCTGCAGGCTGGGCTAGATGGTGACTGGTAGCCCTGTTCTTGGAAGGTTATACTACAGAGGTCAGCTTTTAAGGTCAAACCTAATTACAAGGGCACAAGCTTAAGTGGTAATGACAGGTTGGAAAGAACTCTGTGAGCAACGTAACCGAAAGGAGTCAACTGCAGAAGGAGGACAGGCAAAAGTGCCTTTTACCAGCAGCACGAGTGACTGCAAGACCATAGGCGTTGTCTTTAGGGGCAGATCCCATGTTTTATTGTACTAAAATTTCAGCAATAAACATTATGAATTCCAATCAATGGAAACCATCAAGGATTAGTTCAATCTCCCCAAAATAAATTTGGTGAGACCAAAAATTTAGTTCCCTAATTTGACATAGATATAATTTTTCTTAAGGAGCTTGGGGGTCTTTTGGGGTTTTGTTTGGTTGGTTGTTGTTTGGTTTGGGTTTGTTTAGTGGGGTTTTGTTTGTTTTTTTAAAAAAGAATGAACAGCAAGAGCTTCCCTGGCCTGCTCTAATTCACAATATCAGCACAGATAACCATAGAATTTTATATTGATCTTTCTTGTTTATATACAACCCATTGCCAAATTGTTAATTGTCCTCACGATGACTAAAATGGCATTAATGCACTTAGCGTCCTTTGTTGGAAGAACTTAAATTTCTTACAGTTTGTAAGAAACATGGTACACTCTGAAGCACTCAAGCATTTTCACTGCTCACCTCTTCAAACTCCCTCTCCTCCCAGAGTCTCTGCAAAGTCAACAAATTTATTACAGCTGAGACCCTTCAAAACCTTCAAAACATACCTCAAAATAAACCTCCATATTATACCGCCAGCTTCTACATTGTCCTGCCTTTGCTCAGTTATGAAAAGAGTTAAAATCTTTTGGTTTAAAAAGATCACTCATAGCAGTATTTTGGCTTTTTTCCCCCTTTATTTGGACTTTGAACACTTTAGCACAGCAGCCATCTTCTATCTGTCCAGAACTGCTCAGAATGACAAAGCTACGTGAATAGTAAAACTCAGAAGAAAATGAAGAGGAATAAGGAAATAATTTCCATGTTTTCAAAAACATGCCTCCTGTATCCATCCAAGCATTTTAAATGTCTAGCAGATAAAGTATAATTGTTCTTAAGAGTGTCTTCGAAACTAGTAATACTGTGACATTTATAATTTTCTATGAAAAGCTATTTTCATCCCTACTTATCTTTGGAGTCCTCCTGTAACACGTGGGCTGATGTTATCTCATGAATGAAAAAAAGAGTACCAAAAATGTGCACCCTGTTCACATATGCAACAATCGACAACTGTGTCTACATCCAGCTGGACAAGTTCATGTGCATTTTATTAGAGATTTAAGTAGTTTAGAAGGTAAAGAGCCAATAATCTCTCTAGGAAGGGAGAGCACAGGTAACAAAGCCTGATGCTTAATCATTACTTGAAGGCTTTTTGCCTTCAAGTAAAAAAAATCAATTTATTTTAGCTTTAGTGGTTTGAAATAGATTATTATAATATACTTTGCTCAGAGAATTAACTCAATAAAAAGACCTGCTCTGGCTTTAAACAAAATTTAATGCCAAGCACTGTAGCACTTTCCTTGCCAAAGGATCCTATGCTGTTCCCGAATCAGTTAAAAGAGCACGTAGTTCCACTTCTTATAGCTATACATATGTTCGAGGTGTTTTGGTCAAGTTCCCACCATGTTTACAAGACTTGGCACATCACTATACAGGGCTGCTCTCTTGTAAAACCCTGATTTACAGAGCAAATAAATGTGACTTCTACTGCACGCCTGTTTCTACCATTGACTTAAATCAAGCACTACATTTGCTTGATTTAAAAGCCAAAAGATTATTTCACCGTTTTACTGTCATACCCAAATAGCTTTTGTAACGACCAGTTCCGCAAAGACCTGCCAGGATTCTCAACACCTCTCATACTGTAACAAGCAGTCATTGATACAATTGGAACAGGTGACAATTTTGCTGGCACAAGAAGCGGGACAAAACTGTACACTTCTCTGCAAGGACTTACTTATTAGTGTATTGGGATAAAGGCCAAGTAAGCTGATGTTAGAAGTAGTTTAACCATTAAACACATCATAGTCCAAGATCCATCTCTGTTTGCAGAAATATTAAACACAAGTAAATCTTGCCTTACTGTAAAATCAAGTCTCTTTATTTAAATTGTGCTGCACATAGGCGTTGTTTAAACTAATTAAGGAAGCCATACATATTACAGAAAAAGAATGGGAGTAGGATGCCAGCAATATGCTATAATGTAAAGGCTAATGTGACTTGATGTACTTAATCCTTATTTTCCACTGTGTTTTGCAATTATTATACATCGCAGTTAGAAAAAAGTTATCATCACTATAATTACACAGAACAGCTTCAGCCCTTCATTTCATTTCTCTGATCCCAATACAACAGGCTATTACCTTCCTACATGGTCAATTGCTTTTGTCTTCCAGAAACTGAAGTATTCATCCTGAATCTAGCCAACAAGGAAAACACCTACTGTTTAAGAACAATTATGAACAATGTATTATCTTAAATTCAAGTGAGCTGGAAGGAGAAATGAAAATACTATCTGCAGCTTTTTTTTTTTGAAAAATTATGCTGACCTGAGAGTCAGCATTTAGATCAGCTTTTTTAGTACACTAGCTACAGCGTTCTCCATATTTTGGAGACACATACATCACATACATACTGGAAGCCAGACTTTCAGGATGTCTTTAACAACTAAGGGAAAAAAAAAAAAAAAAAAGCAGCAGTTCTCAATCAGATACCCTAATATTGCTAAACTAATTATTAAATCCAAGTCTTACCTGACTCCTTTTCAGCATCTGATTCTGAAACTTCATCTTCTTCAGCTTCTTCTTCTTCAGAACTAGAACTGCTAGAGTCCTTGTTCTCCTCCTCCATTTCCATGGACTTCAGCCTGTCTTCCTCATAAAGAATCTTCTCTTTGCTGCAAGATACAGAAAATTTAAGGACTATCAGGCGAGTGAGCTATTTCTGAGTTCTACTTCTCAGGAACACACCAACATGATTTGCTACATATAGAACAAGCAAAAATACAAAATCCATCTACACACTCAACATCCCAGCACTTCCAGCACTGCCCATTTGCCACGGATTCCAATGCCAGTCTCACATTTCCTCAATTTGCAAACATTTCTCAATCCAAAAAGTCTCTTTTCCTTGTGCAACACAACCCACCAGCTGGGCTGTACGGCTCTGTGCAATTGCAACGGTGCAGTTCTCAGCCCCAAGGTCAAACTGGTACTCAGGAAGAGCAGAAGCTGGGGACCGCGCACCAGCCCAATTCCTTGTTCTGCCATTCAGTAGGTATGTTTAGAAACAGCTAAAATTGTATTTGGGAGCGCCCAAATTTAAAAGAAACCATGAAATGAACATGAACAGCAGTGAGCTTTTTTTAAACCAGCTGAGGCCAGCTGACTGCTAACAGATGAAGCTGGTCTCCCATTGCTTTCCGTGAAGCTTCTTAACAAAGAAGAGATACGTACTTGGTGAAGAGTCTGTTTTGAGGCTTGCCGTTCATGTCAGCTTCAATTAGCTTATTTCTCATCTCCTTCTCACTTCGCAACTGTCAAAAAGTCCAAGATTGGAGAAAGAATGAAAAGAGACAACTAGTCACCTCAGCACAATCCAATAATTACCACAGCATAAGGTCATCCCAACCTTGTTAAATGAAAAATACTGTGGATGTGTTTAACAAGCCAATTCAACAGATGCACATCTGCAAGAGCACTGGATGTCTCGGACTAGGGCTCCACAGGGGCCCAGCTACACACCCAGCACGGCCTTAGACTCAAGCTGCAATTTCATAAGACCCTTGGAGTAGGCTGCAGCAGTCCCTGCTGAGACCCGGAGTCAAATCCCGACTTCCACAGTGCCGCCCTGCATCTGCCCAGGCAGACACAGCGCTGGAGCTCTGTCATGGGTTTGTATGCCCATGAAATCAGGCTAGATTCAGTTAAAAAATTGCTGCCTTTGTAGCTATTATTTACTTGCTCTCAGAGGAAAGCATTCAAGTATGCCCTGTGCAGGCAGCCGACGGATCTCCCACAAAGATGGGTCACTTCTTAAACCTCTCAAATGCCAACATTCAGTCATCACACAAGAATACCCGTGATCACCGCAGCAACTGAAATATTTTGCCCAGAGAGCAGCAATATTAATTTTGTCATCACTGACGGACAAAGGAGTAACCAAAAAATTGTTTCAGTACCTTCTAGAGGCCCAGTTGAGGTAGAAAAAGGGATGGCAATTAGAGGCTCACTTTTAAGGCTCTTTTGTGTCACGTCTAGCCCAGTTATTATTTCTCTTTTGATAGAAGCTGACAACAGGCACAAGAATCAAAAGCTCTACAAATTCTGAATGTGGGAAAAGCTACGTGGAGCCCAGCAAAGAGCCAAATTTTAGGGTATGGCATTTTGTTAAATAGAACCAACTGCTGGAGCACTGCAGAGGAAATAGCCTGCTCCATTCCCAGGTAGTTCAGAGACTGGGGAAAAAAAATTCAAACCCAAACCAAAGGAATTGCTTCCAGCAAACAAAATCCCCTCTTCTCTCCAATAACAGCAGCAAATCTTTTAGCAAGGATGGCATACTTTTCTGCTATAAGCTTTAGATTAAAAGAAACCTGATTTGAGAGACATTTTGAAAACAACATACTTAGAAGAATATCATGGAACTGCCTATGTCATCCTTAACAAATGCAAGTTTTCTATTTTAAGTTATAAAAAAGGCACATGATAAACACACATGATAAAACAGCATTTCTCTTCAAGTCATATCCACTAAAATAAAAAAAAGTGAGAGAAAATCTGGATTCTCTTCTTCCCAGTTCAAGTATAGCTTGCTACACTAATAAATGGAGAAGGCCTTTATATAGTACTACTATATAGAGAAGAAGGGGGCTGCTAGCCCCTGCAAAGCAGGCCTAAAAATGGGCTAGCACCCATCCTAAGAAAATCCTGTCATCCTTTTGCTTTTTCTTTTCTTCTGAGTGCAGTTATCTGCAGAATCCTGCAGTGAGATAGGAGGAAATCCAAAATACAGCACTGATAGTATTTATCAACACCTCATTTAGGGAGAAGCTGATTAATTTTTAAGAAGTTTCTGTGAACGTTAAGGATTCTATTTAAGGATGACAGCAGCTGTGTTATGATCAGAGCTTGAGTTCTACCACCCACATTGTCAGTTCCTCAAAATTCTTTACTGGGTTTTATCAGCAGTGTTCTCATTATGTCTGTTTCTGAATCCAACATTTTAAATAATATTTACTGATTTTTTTTTAAGAAGGTTGGTTTGTTTTTTGGAAGCACCCAAATGAGATAAATTGAGTAGATCAGATGGAACAGGAAAAAATGCGGTCCAAACCCAACTTTCTGGCTTGATGACTGGCTTTACTTTGATCAAGATATGTATTTGCTTTCCTTTTTTATGCCAACTTTCTCCTTATAACCCCTTCCATTATCTCCATTGCATTATGAAATTGCAATTTAATATGGTTTTGAAATCACCAATTTTTTTTAGTCCAGAATTTCCCGAAGTTTATAATTTCTTCTCACTCAAGCAAAAGTCTCCCCATTGTAAGAAGGCAGACATGCCAACAGATCTTTCTCAACACTGACAGCACATTTCCTTAGATGTAAACACAAAGTTGACTTGGGTAATCACTCATCAAGAAAAGAGCAGTCTGATGCTAGAGAGCTTGCCAGCTAACAAAAGCAACTGCAGAATAATAACAATTCTAAAGATGAACTATACATTCCTTACCAGTTCACATAATTCTGCATGTCAGCACGCTACTGACCACCTTGATGCAGTCATCCAGTTTTCTAGATTTCTAGCTATTAAAAATATCAGTGTAATTAAAGATTCCAAATGACTAAAGAAAAAAAAAAATAGCTGGGCCTCAGCTCCCTGCGTCTGTTGACACCATATGTCTTGGAGAACACCTGTGCGTGAAAGGGTAATTGGAGAGGTGGAAAACGATCTGCCAGAAACTCACCACAGTCTGTTTCTTCTGCAGCATTTCTAAATGCTCAACTAGCCCCTCATCAGCCACGTCGAATGGCGTCTGGCCCTGATGTAAGAAGAGAAATCAAGAGGATATGTGATATGGCATGGTGTTAATATTCAAAAAAGCACTATTTACCAGTAAAGAACAAGAGTGAACATGCTTCACATCCTCCCCAAATGCTCAGTAACAAACTGCATTTCACTCCAGATCAGGGAAAGCCACTTGACAGTGATGGTAGTTTCATGACTCAATCCATGATCAACCTTAATCATGGAAGTGCAGGTCCCTGATTGCTGCTGCTCAAATGTAACAGCCAGGACTAATATATTGGCGTTTTCAGGTTTCTAAAAAGCATACACTTGTACTGAGAAGGAATGCGATCAGCTTGTTCTACTGCATCATCATGTATTTGAACCTCCTGAAAGGCTGCCAATCATCAGGAGGCCAAAAAACTGGGGAGTCATTTCCACATTCAAGGGCATTTATAAAATAAAACAAACCAGAAATCTAACTCTGGGGCACAAAACAAGAAATCAGTTACATTTCCACCATAACTAAAGCTATAACCACCATTTAATTAACAACATAATGAAACCTGATGGTGAGTGATCAAATAAATACAGGTTGCCTTGGCCAGTTGACCTAGCAAGGTAACAATCCTCGACTGGAAAGAGAACGTAAAGCAACAAATAAAACTGTGCCTGTTTCTTTTCAAGTCCAGCACAATACAAAACCCACACACATTCTGAATGCTTTGGAAAAGCACCTGATGGCACTTAAAACAGAAAAGGTTCCCTATATCTTGGATGCCAAAGAGCTCACCACACTAAAAACGGTTCCTTCTCATCTCTTTCACATTGGTTTCCAGTACAGTCGGATGCACTCAAACCATACAGCACCACATTTCTCTTATCAAATTATCTTGCCTGCTTTCATTCCCCAGTGCTGTTCCAAGCACATACAACCTCATTTCCTACCCTAGAATCAGCCATGGCACAGGGAATCCTCTCCAGCGGGATGCAGTTCCCAGACACTGCCTGGACATCGCAGCAGGGAGGGGAACACGAAGAACAACCCTGGCCAAGCACATGTCAGCTCTTGAAAATCCATGGGCTCTTCTAGGTAAAACTTTAACTATTATGATGGAAGAGGAATTTTTTTCTCTTTTTTTTTTTTCTTTTATCCTATTTTTCTTTACTCATTCCTCACAAATCTGAGTAAATTTTTCAATTACCCTTTTTATGGCCAATACATTAAAACAGGAAGGATTTACAGCTGCCAGTTTCTCAAGGTTCACTAGTTTTCACTGCCTTATACTTTAATATTAGCCCATTATTTTGTATGCTAAGACTGTCATTTTTGCTGTTGTTTAACTTGTGAGGATTACTCTAAACCAGGCAGACACAGATTAGCCCCTATCCATTCTTCCAATCTTGGTCCTGAAGTTTAATCCCTGCTCTTCCAGCAATACCCAAAATCTTTTCTGCCTTCCTCCAGTCAAGATTCTTTATTTTCCAAAGCTTTTAAATGCTCGAGTGCACATGCTAGAACTGCTCACTGTGTAACTTTGTCACGGCATTGGATTAAGTGGCAGACACAAAAGTTGAAATTCATCTGGTTATAAAATACATTGTGTAAATTATGCCAACATCTGTGAGTACTAACCAGCTTGTTCCTGATGTCCATATCGCAGAGTGCCTCGGCCAGGATGGAGCAAGCTTCCTTCACTCCCCAGTGCGCAGCAGCATGGAGCGGAGTCCAGCCGTCACTGTCTTGGACATTCAAATTAAACCCAGCCTGGATCAAGAGCCTGAGGAAAGAAGCAATATTGATTTCTGCCCACCCGAGAAGGGCTTCTCAACACAGAAGAGTTCACACTGTGAGCCACAGAGTAGGTAGCATGGTTTGCAATAAGCCAGTAGTTTCTTGTTTATTCACTTAAGCAACATCCCACTTGATGTGCTTGCAGCTGTTGCAGAAAAGGGCAGTAAGTGAAAGTGACTTTGCTGTAAAACCTGCTGGAATGTGTCTAATCGATAAGGTTCCCTTTCAGCATGTCCTAAAGCAGGAGAACACCTTAATCTGGCATTGGTGACCCAGTCTGAACTCCTGCTGCAGTGGACGAGAGACACCAGACTCGCACAGGCACTGAGCAAACCACCAGCATCTCTGCAGACCACGATCTCCGTAAGGAGGAGCCAAGCACAGCACCCAGCATGAAAAGGACATTTGGTAACTGGAGCTCAGTCTTGGCTCCACCAGAGAACAAGGCCAGACTGTAGGAAAGGTCCCTAAGGAGACGATGCCAGAAGGACTGCCAGGTAAGAAGCAGCGACATCACTGTGATTGACAGATGTGAAATCTGTAAGTTAAATGACCCACGTTTGGGTTCGACAGCCCAAAATGCATTTTTGCAGACTAGTCCTTGCACAGTTAAAGCAAATCTTACCCCAGTGAACCTGCCTGGGAACACCCTCAAGTTACATTTACTGCTGTGCACCTTCCACCCGCTCCCTTTTCGATCAGACCAGAGCACTAGTGCTCCATAGCATATGGAGCCTGAACACTGAAACCCAAACCAGAGCCAACTGCAGTCTGAAACCTCAGAGACATATGCACACTGGTACACCAGTGATCAGTTGAAAATACTGACTGTATCAAAACCGACTATTAGCCAAGTTGCTTAAATATTGAGGAATATCCCAGGAGAATTCTGCAAGTCTGGTGAAACTGCTACTGAACATTTCCATTGTGGGAAATTCCACCACCCAGAGCCACCTTCCCGCAGCACAAGGGAAGTCCAGAATGGCAACAACAGCTTTGAAACTCCTGCAGCTTTACACCGCTGCATTACTGTGCTAAATAAAACACTACAGTCATACTATAGCAGCAGTGTGTTTCTCTGTGAAAGAAATTTTAAATTAGGTGCTGACTTTATGTTGATTTTCCAGCTGGCAAAAGGGAGGAACATAGCTGCTAAGAGACTCAAGGTCACAGACAAATTCCACATCTCATTTGAGAGTTAGCTAGCTCCTGGCTTTCAGCCCGTTTGGTTTAAACCACTGGAGCTTTGTATTTGAACTTACAGGGTGGCCATAAAATACAGAAGAGCGAAACAATGTCAGCTCTCCGAGAGATCTGTTTATCATTATAACAATTAATGCCAAGGAGTAGCTGTCCTGAACTAAGTCACCGTGCAAACAGCGAATGCAGCCTTCATTGAAGAGTCCTGGATATACAAACCTCCACTGAAAGTCCACAGGACCAACACCTCAAATTCAGGAGATATCACATTTTTATTCCACATAGGCTGTGCTAGATCCCTGTTCTTGGGCACGGTACAGGCACAGACAGTTTCTAACTCAATTGAATGAATGAATACTCCAATGAATGAATACAAGTAGGAAACATGGAGAACAACAAAATTACTAGGGCTCCATAAGAAACAGCTCTTACACATCAAGACATGCCACTTAAAACTATGAAATTAAGGATCAAGATGGATGAACGCTTCCAGAATGGATTTTAATGGGGGGAAGAGAGTAACCTTGCTGATATTTATGGGCAGCTCCACCCACACGTAAAGAGCAGAGAAGAAAGCTTTACTGTTGGAAACTTTAATTTGACCATAACCATAAAAATATTAATGTTTTATTCCCAGGAAATACTACATTGGGCAAGTTTACGTTCAGAAGAAGCTTGTCAATGCCAGAGTGGCAGAAGCAGAACTGCTATGTGTTGGAATCCCTCTGTCACTGCTGAGGGCTGCAGGAGCAGCAGCATTAAGTGGCAGGGGACAGTGAGATGGGGTGGACACTTCAATTTTTCACTACTGGTCATGTAAACTGCTGGGGTGTTTGCGATTGTCCTACAGCATGTATTTACACTTTGTAGGCTGAAATTGTACTTTTATTCCCTAATATTATTTTACTCGCGAGTCCTAAAACTACTACTCTAATAGTGAAAATTAAAACTAATTTATGTTTTAGTTTCTGAAAACAATTCTTTACCTTAAAGGCCTAGAGGTATGAAAGGGAATCTTCCAGTCCCTATATATTCCTAGGTGAACCACTGTGGTTAGGGACATAAATCTACAGAGCCTTTTGAGAAACAGCAGCCTAACAAATCTCAGCGTGAAACAGATTTCTCTCAACTATAAAGCTAGATGTGTTCCTTACTGTTGTGGTTTAACCTCAAATGGTAACCAGACCACACAGCTGCTTGCTCCCCCCCCGCTCCCTTCCCCAGTGGGGTGGGGAGGAGAATCAGAGAGAGAGAAAGAGAGAGAACTTGCAGGTTGAGATAGCACTTTACCAGGCCAGCAAAGATAAAAATATATTAATGATAACCTATAAGGATAACAGAATATATGAAACAAACGATGCACAATTTCTCACCACCTGACAACCGACACAGCTATTTTACTCGCGAGTCCTAAAACTACTACTCTAATAGTGAAAATTAAAACTAATTTATGTTTTAGTTTCTGAAAACAATTCTTTACCTTAAAGGCCTAGAGGTATGAAAGGGAATCTTCCAGTCCCTATATATTCCTAGGTGAACCACTGTGGTTAGGGACATAAATCTACAGAGCCTTTTGAGAAACAGCAGCCTAACAAATCTCAGCGTGAAACAGATTTCTCTCAACTATAAAGCTAGATGTGTTCCTTACTGTTGTGGTTTAACCTCAAATGGTAACCAGACCACACAGCTGCTTGCTCACCCCCCGCTCCCTTCCCCAGTGGGGTGGGGAGGAGAATCAGAGAGAGAGAAAGAGAGAGAACTTGCAGGTTGAGATAGCACTTTACCAGGCCAGCAAAGATAAAAATATATTAATGATAACCTATAAGGATAACAGAATATATGAAACAAACGATGCACAATTTCTCACCACCTGACAACCGACACAGCACATCCCAAGCAGCAGTCAGGAAACTGAACACGGAGGGAACATGAGCCTAACAAGGAACCAGCAAAAAGGGAGCAATGGCTGACCCCCCCTCACCCCGGCCGTGCCGTCCCGGGGCTGGAAACTCTCTGGCCAGTGTGGATCAGCCTTTGTGGCTGGGCCCTCCCAGGGTTGGCACCTGCCCGTGAGCGAAACCTGGGAAACTGCAAAACGCCCTCGATCGTTGGGCAGCACCGACAGCAGCAGCTGCTGGCACCGCGGGGCACCCGCTGAACCCACCCCGCGGCGGCTGCTGGAGGCACAACGAGCTCTGCCCCGGCTGAATCCAGGACACTTTGGAAAACCAGCCTTAATTCAGTGCATCAGCCCTGGGAAGGAGCTCCTACCTCATGACTTCAGAATAGCCCTTTGCTGCAGCAACATGAAGAGCCGTGGCACCTGTTCGAGGCTGCTTTATATCTTCAATTCTCCCACTGTTCAGCCACTGTCGGGCATCCTGTAGCATTTGCTGCTCCTCTTCTTTTCTTGCCAGGTCTAGGTCTACACCTAAGAAGGTGAAGTGCAAAGAAGAGATTATCAAGTGAAAGCTCTCATGAACTCGTTAAACTTCCCCTATGTTTCATTTGCTATACAATACTAGTAATCTCTTTGTAATCTTCCACAAAAGTCAGCAAAAGCATTTTCTAGGTGTTGGGAGAACTGAACTACTGCATCACTGACAGAAACTTCAAAGCTGCCTGACTTCAAAAAAAAAAAAAAAAAAATTGAAAGTTGAGTCACTGGTTGCAAACCAGCCCAGCTAACTACTAGCTTAACTGTGAACCAACTATGGGTGGAAAGATTGCACTCTAAATATGGAGTGTCCTGAGCAAAAGCCTAACAAACTGAATTAAACAATAGTGTGAGTATAATCTACAGTGAAGATCTGAAGAGATGATCCTGCAAGAGCAGCACAACCCCAACTGTACGGTCACTTAAAATTCGATACAATTTGCAAGCTGCACGTACGAAGATCTCTGTACTGCACCAGAGCCATTTGCGCCAAACACACTGAAAGAAGTATTTAGTTAATTCCACTGAGCAGCAAACCACTAGATTGTGACAAAACAGAATTTAAAATCATTTTCAGAATAGAAAGCAAAAAAAAAAAATATCTAATCTGATGGCTGAAGATGTTTGCTTTAGATGAAGTCAGATCAAGTAAGTCCATCAATACACACATCTGGTATAACAGAGACATGGACTATGGAGCTTTCCGATAACAAGAAGGACAAGTTTCCTACTCTAGGAAACAACTGCTCCTGTGCGGAGAGGCCAGCTGGGGCAGCTGATGGGCTGTATCTATCGCCACTAAACCCACAAGAAGCAAATCTGTCTTAGACTTGGTTTTGTAAGTGAAGTTTTCATGAGAATGAGGTCATGTAAGGATGATATATCAATCAGAAGTACAATACAGCTCCCTACAAGATTAATCAGACTAGAGTTCGCTGACTCAGGAAAAAATATGAAGGAGAAGATGACAAATCTCAAAAACCAAGAAGGGTGTTGAAGAGCAAATGTCCCTATGGATTAGTTCTTTCAGTATAAGAATGACATGATGCCAAATTAAATTATGGAGCATTAAGTTTAAAACTGAACAAAAGAAAACACTTAACTCAGAGTCTGAACTGTGAAACCCACCACTGCAGGATGTTGCAAAGATTAGAAATACAACTGGCTTCAGAACAAGGATTAGACAAAGTTGTGGTTATTAAAGATAATGCTATACATGCCAGGAGTTCCCAAGAAGGGCTGCACAAGTTCACACAACAGAAACCCACGGGGATTCATGAGCACAGAGAAAGTCCATCTGGCTCAGGAATTCCTTGAGGCATGGTGGCTGGAGGCTGGGAAAATGTTTGGGAATCATACACGCTTGCCCTGTTGTTATAGTTTGCAGCAGGCATCTGCTTTCAGCTACTGTTGAAGACAGACTCCAGAGCTGGATGGATGCTTATTTAAAGTTTATAATGCATTTACTCCAGCAGTTATGATCCTTTTAAACTGTGTCAATGGGAAGCTTCTCAGTGGAGACAGATGGTTGTTTCAGGGCATCTTAGCAGGATGCTGCTAATGTGGTGAAGCAATGAAAAAGCCAAGCAGAATCCCAAGAAGTGTCAGGCCAAATATCTGCAGTTGAGGCAGAATTACATGAAGAATTGTGTCTACAGTGAACGTTTGTTTTACTGGGCTGTCCAAGCCATTGCCTGGCTCCTCTCTGCAGTTAAGTTTCTTTGGATGCCCAGAAAGACACAGATCCTTTCTTTACTTGTCTCTCTTTAAAGTGGGTATCAAGAACTGTACATGGTAATAACATTGTTGAAACCTTAGAGGGCATGGCTTGGGCAGCCCAGTAAAACAAATGCTGACTGTCAACACAATTCTTCCTTTTAAATACGTGAGCAGACTAAATATAAGGAAGAAGGGCTATTTAAGCTTGTTTCAATGTGGAGGGAAAAGGGGAACAAAATAAGAATAACCTTGTCACAAACACTAGACCAGAAAGTGAAAAGTTTCTGTTTACCAGAAGGAACATGATCCTGCATCATTTTTTCCAAGAGGAACGGTAACACAAAAACCAACTAGCCCTCAGATGGACAGCTACAAACTCACCAGCGGAACAGTAGCACAGTTGATGAAGTAGCAAGGGACTGATCTCTTCCTAACTACACCTGAAACTAACTTCAAAAATAAAGTAACCACCATGTGCCAAGCAGAATCCATCTGTTAGAGAGGACTGGATGCAATCCAGCATGCAAACAACCCCAACCCCAACCCACAGTCATAAAATAATGCAGACTGGAAAGAATCTTTGGGAGTCTCTAGCCCAGACCCCTGCTCAAAGGACCTTCAAACCCAGATCAAGTTGCTCAGAGCTGAATGCAGCTGGATTTTGACTGCCTCCAATGATGGAGATTCCACAGTTCCTTGGGTCCCTGTTCCAGCACTTTCCTAGGAAACATTTTTCCTCATATATACATATATATACACAGACACACAGTCAGAATGTCCCTTGTTCAAACCTATGACTCTTTCCTCTCATCCTGTCCCTGGGCAGCTCTGAGCAGAGCCTGGCTCCTTCGCCTCTATAGGCTCCCTCTTCTCAAGGCTAAATACGCAGTCCATACACATCCAATGAGGATAGTTTGGTCTGTGTCGGCTCAGTTTGTCTCCACTTCCCACATAGCTGAGATAAATGCATCCTTCAAAAACATTCTTGATGAACTTCATAGATGGGATTTAAACTTCTTACTCTTATGTATGGACACCTAACCACTCAATCTCGTATGTATGAAGAAAATTTTACACTGATGAAGCTTTTCTCAGTTATAACACAACTGACACTATCCAAGACGTTTCTACTACCAGCAGTGTTTTTGCAGGGACAGCGCAGAGAGCAGCCCCTCAGACAGGTACACCTGAGGAGAGAAGGGAAATGGCAGAGCAGATGGGCTGCAGAAGTCCAGGGAAGGGTGAGGATAAAGCAGGTCCCTCCAGGCCAGGCACGCTCATTTCCCAGTCCCTACTCTTGGCAGGGCTGTAAATCTCACCTCTGTATTATCAAATCTTAGTGAAACGAGACCATTCATTGATAGCAGAGGTCAGAATTAAATTTCACTTTAAAAGCAAACAGATCTAATGAATCTGCTTTCAGTACTGTGGGGTCGTGCTTTGAAGAATCCTACCAAGGACAGAGGCTGCACACCACAAACCTTCTGTGTCTGTTCCACTGTTCTGCTACTGAAGCAAAACCTCTCTGCTGCCCCTTGGGCCAGGTTTCAGATCTCTTCACCTACAGACAGTAAGCCAACAGAATTTTCTTACAGAAACTCTTAGAGGTCTAACACTCAATCCCACCGCTGATTTACCTTGTTTCTTTACTTGCTCCAGAAGCAGGTCCTTCATGGCTGCTTCCTCTGCGATGTCAGACGGGACTTCACCTTCACTGTTCACAGCAGCCACGTTGGCTCCATGGCTAATTAAGTACCTTTGTGAATGAGACCCACACCGACGTATTAGACCCGTGTGCAGGCTTCAGTGTAACTTCTACAGTAAATCAAGTAGCAGAACAAAATATTTGGCTTTCTCATTCAAGTTCAATCACCAAATCAGTATCTCATTCTTATCAAACTTCTAGACTAAAAAAGTTCATTGTTAAATGCAAGGTCCCTGGCCAGTGGTTCATACTTTTTGTTTCTCTATAGTTATTCAAATACCCCTTAGTTCTTGCATTAATCTGATAAGTTGTACCTTTAAAAAACAAAAACTAAACCCAAAAAACCACAAAACCAAAAAAACACACCAACACCAAGCCATCATATTTTTTTTTCATTTCTCCTTTTACAACTATACCAAAAGTTCATTCAAGAAAATTGTTTGGCTTGCACATCTTGCAACCAGTAAAATCCTAGGAAATAAAAGTAGTACATGTTTAAACACACAAATCTAGGAGGGTGAGGTTGCTTGGTTTTAAAATTTATTTTCAATGCCTTTGAGAAATAGTTACCAGTATTCAAATTCTGGTAACTTCTTGGTAGCTGTGGTAGACTAAATACACAAGCATAGTATGACTGGTAAAGAATAATATCTTTCATTTGAAGAACTAGTATTTGGGACAAAGTAAAAACAAACTGATAAAGGATCATCCAAAGAGCTAAGAATTGTTCTAGGAGGAATACTACACACAGAAAGAAATGAAACACAGAAGATTTGTTGTTGTTAGAATATATTGTACAGTACTATCTTGAGAAATACTGTTGTTTTCCCTTATTCTTCTAACCTATAATGCAGCCTTTATCTCAGAAAAAAAATATTCCAGTTGGGAAACTACCATTTACATTTGCCTATTCTTTGATTCCAGTTATTCTAGCACTCTGGGTCATATATATGAGCAACTCTCAAACTCCCAGAGCAACTTGCCAGCGCACAACAAGTAGTCTGGTATCAGTATCTTCTCTGGGACAAACAGACTATTAGTCTTTTGTGAGCATAAGGAATGCTCAGATCAGATGCAGAATGTTATTTCAAACCCTGGAAACAAACTGTACCAAGAGTCGAATCTTTGTTGGGAGTCACTTATAGCAGGTTACTGCTTTGCTTTAAGCATCTACTGGACAAAACTCTCAGTTATATGTACTGTCTCTCTTTTCGTATGTATTTTATGTTTGTCCTCACTAGATTATCTCATCTCTAAGGCAGGCCACAGAATTTCACCTGGTTATGTCCAAACTGAGCCCAGTATCTTGTGTTGTAAACAGAAGATACAAGACAATGCTCTAATTGTCAGTTAAGTAAGCACTTATCTACTTCTCCATCTTTTGTCAGTATGCAAGAAACAGAAACATATGATCTGAATTTGAAGAAAAACAAGTGATGCTGTTGGCATATTGGTGACTTCGGCACCCAGAACATGACATTTCTCCCTTGAAAGCATCCACGCAACTGCAGAACTGCTCACATAGGCCTCTCCATGGTAAGAAAAAGTAGTTGCTTTGCAAAGCCTCAGAACAAGGGAAAGCATTCGTGCAGTCCCTCTTTGAATTGTTTTATGGTACAGCATGTATCTACTATTCGGGGTTTACACCAGAACAGAAATATGCATGTAATTACACTAATGTGCATTTTGTACAGAGACAGAGTTGTTCTCAGTTAGAGGAATAAAATCCCAAATCGCTCTTAGGTAACACTTAAAATTCGACACGGGCTTCCCACTAACGGAAGCGCACAGCAAAGGCAGCCAGCAGCAGCAGAGCAGTGCTTCATTACACGTCTCTGCATTCGCATGCCTGCCCGTCAGCCATCGGGTTTCCATTTTACTTGGCACTTTAGCTGAAGTATCTAATGAACCATAGGTCACTATAATGGCACCAGGAAAAGGCAACCAGTTGCAGGCTCCACCTTAATCCTCACAAATCAAGAATTCAGTAACAGGAGAAATGCACCTATTTTCAGCATAAGGCTCAGAGCATCAATGGCCCGTGTATCTGCTCCAAAGAGGAAGATGCGGAAAGTGTTATAAATACCCAGAACAGCCTGAAACTCACTCACTCTGCTATGTTCAGATAGCCACAGGATGCCACTGCGTGCAGAGGGGTCCAGCCCTCGTTATCTTGCTGGTTCACATTGGCGCCATTTTCTACAAGGAACTTCACCATGTCCAGGTTCTCATCTATACAGGCCTGAGGGAGAAGGGGAGGTGAGACATCCAGGGGAGGGAAGGATTGAAGAGAAAAGGGAGGGGGGAAAAAAAAAAAAAAAAAAAAAAAAAAAAAAGGAGATGTTGGTGTTAAATCAAGTGCACAACCTCCATTTGCATTTTCTGGCAGCAGGTAATCCCTGGGCTGAATTTCCCACACTGTGAACTAGCACACCTTCAACTTAAGGCAGCATGATGTTGGGAACTAAAATAAATTAATTTCAGAACTTTCAAAAATTAATTGTAACTCAGAGTCCCCAGGTGGACCACCTCTAAAGCTGCTCAAGCTTTACTTCTCACCAATTGATCAGCTTCCTTCCTCTCTCCCACACTCTTATCTCCCTGGAGCAGGGATGCACCGTAAAATAATGTATCTGTATTAGTTTTAGATATAGCATCAAATTCCTCTAAGCAAAGCAAGCTAGGTATTTATTTAGATTACATTGTTCCCTCTAAATGTCAATGAAATAACATCATAACAATGAAGGAAATGCAATATCACTAGTGGTAGGGATGAGCAGGGAAAGCGTGAGCTCAAGAAGCCTGACGAAAGCAGACCATCTCTATACTGGATGTTGCCCTTTACAGACAATCACAGCAGAAGCAGTTTTAGAGAAGTGAATAAATTCTTTATTCAGCGGTATTTATTCATTTTCCTGAGTATAACAAAGCACAACTTTCCCCATTAGCTCTACATACCCTGTGAGCTCTTGAAGAGAACAACCCTTCATTAGCCACTGTATTAATCCCAGAGCCCACTTTTAGAGCGACCTGCTAGCCCTGAAGCTGCCAGAAGAAAACCTAGCTAGGTTTTCAAGTCTCAGCACTTCTGTTGGGTGGAATTCCTCCTTCCTCAAATTCCTGGCTACAGCACGTTCTGCATTGCGCTTACAGTTCACTGGAGGCTGCTATTTAAGGATGAGCTGGCAATTTAATACATATGTCCAAATGCGTGTGCCTCAGCTGAGAAGCACCGAACAGGACTAGGAGGCAAAAGGACTGGCTTTTATTGTGCATCCATCTACAGGCAGAAAACCTACATCCTCATTACTAGAGAGAGAATCAGCTTGGTCAAAATTCCTTCAAAATCACAGTACTCAATTCTTTTATATAGCTTGATGTGGGCACATCTATCAGTTACAGCAGTCAGATGACTTCCAGATGATCGTGCTAAAACGAGCAACACTGACTATCCATTCCTATCTTAGGAAGTAAGGAAAACGAGGAAATTGTTTTTAACCAACACCCCCTCCCAAAAGAGACAACCCTGTATTATCTAACACAAGCACTGCAGCGTAGGGGAACATTTCAAAGGAGAGGCATGCCCTACACCGGGACATCCAACTCTTGCTCTTTCTACTGCAAGTGCAAATCCCAAACTAGCCTTTTATCCTGCAAACACAAGTTACTCCGATACTTGCTTGGTTCACAAGCAGCCGTGCAAAACGCTACTTGTGAATTTCAAAAGTAAAAGCTTTTGAACCTCTTGCCTCTCAGGAAGCCCGCTCCTGACAACTAACTCCTAATACAGTTACTTGGCAAATGCTGGCAAATGCAGGGTACATCTATCGTGCCCGGAAAGGATGTGCCGGGAGCAGACTCAGGCACCCAAGTCCAGACTGCACCTATGCTTAAGTGTTAGCATTTTCCCTTGCTCTGTTTTAGATTGGTTTAATCTTACTCTTTGCCAGAAGAGCACAAGCATAATTCTAGAAATAGTTTACTTCAGGGACTGCTCCAAACCCAGAACAGTCGAGACTGCCCCCAGGCTGGCTCCATCCACCCGGCCCAGTCCAGCGACACACTCCCACCCTCAGCCACGAAACAGCTTCATCCTGTAAACCCAGCTCCGGGGGACTTCCCTTAGGTTTCAGGCACTACAACTGGGAAAAAACCCAACAACCCAAACCAAAAATATCAGGCACTGAAGAACACGACACTGAGGCCAGAGGAGTCCCATGTGCAAGCACAATGGGGTGAGGCACAGTTAGGTCTGAGCAAGGTGGATGCAAACTCAGGAGTAAGGTTTGTTCCTTGAGCCTCCTTATTTAGATCATCTGGTCCAAACCCCCACTCAAAGCTGGGCTAAATCGGATGTCAGATCAGGTTGCTCAGGACATGCTCCACCAGTTGTTACTGTCTGCAAGGATGGGGACCACGGCCAGTCTGAGCCCCTGTCCCAGTGTTTCACCATCTTCTCACTGGGTAATTTTTCTTACTATCTAATGAGGGTTCTTCTTGCTGCAACTTATGCCGCCTGCTACAGTAATACAGATGTAGCCTCTGCGTCTCAGCAGGTGCGGAGAGCAGGAAACACAAGCCAAATATTCCTCCTGTACAGGGGAACTAATGTGTGCCCAATACGCATGTGATTAATTTTAAGTCAGATATGTCTCCTGATTTCCATAATCCTGCAAACTGCACAAATTTGTCAGTGGCTTACATCCATAACAATGCATTCAAATGCAGATGGAAGGTAAAGTATGCAATGCACACAGAGGTGGACATGGATACACAGAGGAACATAATCCCTCTTCAGTTGAAGGAGCAATTTTGGGGGAATTTGAGTCTGAGCCTGCAAAATTCAGAGTTAATCTGTATTTTATTGCCATCCATATTTATTGTGATATACTTCAAGTTTTCCCCCAACACACCTCAAATAAATTACACTTACAATCTTATTGATGAGTTATTTATATTTTGACCTGGGAACACAACCATTATATGTCACTTTTAAAATAAAACTGACTTAATCTAAAAGCGTATTGCTCCAAGAATAGCCAAGACAAATTCCCACACACAGTGGTTTCTTTTGAACACAATCACTTCTGGCCAACTAAAGAATTATAGCCTCAAAAAGGAATTTTATCAGCGTGGCTCTGACAAAGCAGTGAGGTAGACGTTTCATGCCTGTGCATACTTTCTGCTCTGCTCTATTTGTTTGAGTATCACCTGCAGTTTAAGTGTAAATCTGAATTTAGACTCAAGAATGTCACTATATTGTATGTATTTGATAGAGAATTGTATTTACATTGTTTATCATTTAAACCACCCAAATACATCCACTACATCTGCACATACTGGGAATTGACCAAGAGGAAAGACCAGTTCTTGCTCAAGCCGCTGGGTACCCTGGACTCTAAAATTAAATATCTGGTTAGATTCACAAAAAAGCCCCCCTATGCCCTGTCTTTTAAATTTCTGCCTGTTACTGGCCTCATTGTTCTGCTGGTCCCGTCTCGCGTGGTTCCTATGGAATGCATGCTAGAAACAGAAGGGATAATGGGATCAACCCCCACCTGTTCCTACACAGAAATCCGCAGTAATTTGACTCACTTGGCTTCAGAAGAGATAAAACGATGACAAAGTGACAAAGCTACATGGGTGCTGACAACAGCAGGCATTCGCTCGCTTCCCCAGGGGACCCGTAACGCATTTCATCCTTGCTGTTTGCATTTGCCACGAAGATAAAGTCAAGTGCAAAGGTGTATTAAGTCCTTAATGGAGCAGCAATGAATTCTTTCATATCTAAGAAAAATAACCCACACTCCACCCTTCTGCACCTATGTAGCATGAGAAACTGCTGTTCGAGTTATGTGATCAAGCGCTGTGACGCTGCTTGGCAAATATTTGGTTTAGTATTAGTTAGTGACACATAAGAATAGAAATGAGCACAGAGTTGAGTAATATGAACAGTTTTTAAATGACCTGAGGCTGCATTAACATTAGCAGGTATGGCTTCTTGCCTGCCTCAAATATTGAAACGCAAGAGTTTGTAGTATATATAATATAAATTATATTGCCTGAGATTTTTAAAAGTGAGGTGGAGACGTTTCAGAAAAGGACATTCCACAAATAGAGGTAACTGAATAATCCCTGTTCATGCTATGACATACTTAACACATCTTGCAGCGATAATTACGAGGCCAACAACTGGGATAATGGATAAAGCTGGGAATTTCTAAAAATCTTTCAAACTTTAAGAACTTTAGAAACCATGTATAAAAAAGCTATGACAAAATAAATGCCAACTTTTAGAGGATGCAATGTATTTCTGTATATTTTTAAAGCAGCAACTGATTAACACTTCCATGTTGTTAAAGAATTCATCTTTGCACACAGATTTATGGCATTAATAGTTTTATATATGACATTATTTTTACCAAGCTATAAATTAAAGGACAGAAATTCTCACTGTTTAGAAGTGCTCAGGGCACACACTTGCCCACCAAAAATTTTGGAGAGCTCTGAGTGCTGATACCCCTTCCAGGAAATCTCTGCTGTCTGTTTTATTGTGCATACCTGCCAAAATTAAGCACTGCAAAACACCACATAAGAAAAATATGTTCACTGAGATTCCGTGTAAAGTTCATCGCCTGGCTAAGCAAAATGGGTTACCTGAGGTTACTGGAGGAAGGAGAAGAGGACAAAGAGGAAGTAAAAGGGGTAGATGTGTCCTCCCTTAAGTACTATTAATCCTCCAACCTTAAATTTAGGAGAGTGGATAACTTTAGTAACCCGAGAGGATCTATCGCTATGCAAAGTTCTTCTCTTTGATACAGCGTTCCTTGGGAACACTGTAGGAATAACTACTTCAGACAGAAATATTACAAAGCAGACACCTGCCCCTCCAACCCCCAAAGAGAGGGAAAAATGCCCAAAACAGCTGGTAGAGAAGTAACATCGCCTTTTTGGTGGGTAGTTACTTACTGTGAGGAAACTCTCCCTCCCCTAAACTGCCCTTGAGATTTGCTTTGCATAAAGAAAAATGCATAATCAGATAAGCTTATTTCTTTCAATTTTAGGCATGGCTAACCCTCAGCTGCTTGGTTTCACGTGTAGAAGATGCTAAAAGCAAGGTTAATACAGAGGCACAGCATTTTTGTCTCTAAATTTTTACTTCCTTCTGTAAAAGAATACAACCTTCAAGGCAATGTGACTGGGTGGGAGTATGCGTTGACTATCTTTCCCTCTAATCGGAGATCTTCAGCGGGCTAATCTCTTGCCATCCTTGTATTTTTCTTGGCAGTTGGTTAGCTCCAAGTGCTTCTGGAACGTCACTAATGTATTACAGTTTTAGCAGTCTTTGATGCAAACTGCATCCAGTGCCCAGAATTACCCACTAACCGCTCAAAGAAAGTTGGCTTATACGATTTAAATCCCGGGCATCGCTGGGCAAGTCTCCATCCACAGCTCACGGTGTTCCTTCAGCTCCTGGCAGGGGACCAGCATTTAGCAGTTTTTCCATAGGGAGGAAGTGCTCAGTTTCTAAAATTTGCAGATATGGCGTATTAGCTTCCCCCTCTCAGATAACAGGTGGAGCCCTTTACAGCTCAGGGACACTCACTGCATTTTTTTTTTTTTTTTTTTTTTTGCCAGTAGCTATTGCCAAGGCATTCTTCTTTCAACCATGAAGTTTACATTACCATAACGAAAGGGGGGACACCGGGAAACATTACAGAACAACTCTGCAAAACTCTGCTCTTCTGGCAAGGCTTGTTCAACAACCAGACAAAGTCTGATCGTTATCTTGAATGAAACCTCATTATTAAAATAGTATTGTTAGCGTTTGCTCCTTCCTCAGAGCATACAGGACACACAAGCACTGTCGAACTTCTGACGAGTATCAGCAACGCAACAGCTCCAACTGCCTGCCAAGGTTTTGGGTTTGCATATCTCCTGGGCATCCCCCAAGGACAGAGGTAGGAAGATCAGGGAGTAACAGGAGCCAGATGGGATGAGACGGAAGGATGCAGAGGACCCAGAATCGAGCTCCCACAAGGTGTAGGCAGTATATTACCGCTCACTGTCTAGGGGGTGTGCTGTATTTAGCAAGCCCCCGACCTATGACTGGTGTTACATTCCCACTATACACAGGATAGCAGGGAGGAGAGCAACTAAGCCACCTGGCAAATTCCTAAGAAATTGCTTGGGATCAGCTGAGTGAAAACAAGAAAACCCACACCCACCTTTTTGCCTCTACATGGAGAAAGGGGGATGGTTACAAACCTAGAAGAACACAGAAGCTGTAGCAACAACTCCACACCAGCAGTGCTGTCACAGGCACCCACATTAAGGCAACTGTTTTCTCCACAACTTACCCAGGATTATGGCGGCTTAACATAAATACATGAACAACATTCACTACAAAACTGTTTTCAGGCAGAACGGTTCTCATCAGCATTTCAGCTTTGCAGCTCCTTAGTGGCACGGGCACGTCAGTCACCGTCTACCTGCACAACTCAGTAGCCCTCCGTACAGTAGTGCATCTAACAAGGGTGCCTTGGCTGAGAGCATATTGCATTTCTAAACACAGCCCCATTGAGTAAATATTTAGTTTACAAACAGTATGTCACATCACCCAGTGTCATATGATCATGTAATAAAATAGCAGCAGTGTGCATACAAGAGACTGGAATCAAAGTCAGCCAGGAAACCTGTAATAACTGCTGTGGTTTTAATTTTGGCTGTATTTAATTCCCTGGTGCTCCCTCCTTGGTTGGTCAGGATTTGAGACAGAGAACCTATGCATTTTCTCAAGGCAGAGGAAAGATGCAAGAAGGTAAAAGAAGAAAGGGCTACATGCTTGGCTTGTGTTTCCTCTATGAATACATCAGTCTTATGACAGAACCCTACCTCGGTGACTTCTCTGTGCAGAAGAGTGAAAATCTCGTAATCCTACCGTGTCAGATTCTCGGGTAGCAATCCTCATGGTTCCCACATAGAAATCATACTTGGCAGCTCCACTTGTCACACGTAAATACAATATGTAAACTACCTAGTCGGACCCATGCCAGCTTTTTAATCGAGTATTAGAACCATCGGGCCAGTAGAGGCCATGCTTCATCTCTTCTTAATTACTCCAGTATTCATCTCTTGAGACTCCCAGGAAGATGTACCTCGGCCTGTGCAAAATACTGCTGTTAAATCAGATTGCTCACGAAATCCTCATTAATAATGCTTTTACCAGATTCTCCTCCAATTGAGAAAGTGTTAATACCCTCTTCAAAGCTCTTTATACATCCAGCCCTCCCGACATGGTTTGTCTCCCTTTGTTCCATCACTGATCCAAATTTCTGTAACTCTTAAGTCAAAGTATTGACAAACACCCCTGAGATTCTTCCATACGACCCTACATCCATGGTATGGCATTCTTGCACTGATCTTCAGGACCCTTCTCCCTATGTCAGTTTGCCCAGAAAGCCACTCCATACGGTGAAAAAGTTTATATTTTAGATGATGGGACACTCCGAGCAGGGACCATCTGCAATTGTTTAAGGAGTATCCAGCTCAACACACAACCGTGCCAGCCAGGTAAAGACCAGCAACATACATGCCATTGAACCACTGCAGTTGGAAGGGACCTCAGCAGACTTCTGGTCTAATGCTTCCTGCTCAAGGCAGGCTCTGCAGTGAATTCTCACCTGCTTTCTAGGCTGTGGATGTATGTGTGTACACTATGTACGCATGTGCATATATGTACATATATACAGACACACTCATATTTATTCTTTGCAAATCCAGGGAACTTTGCAATTGTGGGCAAGGACTAGTATACACAGATTTGTGTCGTGTCTGCAGCCACTCTGATCCAGAACTGACTCACCTCCATTGCTTAGATGCTTTATTTGCCCAAGCCTCTCACTTTCTCCTCCCAAATCATGTTCTCATGCTGGAAACCTGACCTAGACTCATTTGGGCAGCAGGGGCTGCACCACCCATGAGCTACAAAAGATTCTGCATTAGATATGGGGCAACAAAATTGGGTTTTGTTCATACAAACCAAGCACACCCCTTCCTAACACTACCAGCGGGACCGTTTTTGACAAGATCAGACAGATCTACACCACACTCAAACAGATTAAAAGGTTTTCTTTGGGCTAAATGAAGAGCCAGAGAGTTACTGCAGTGAATACAGGCCATAAAAAGCACTAAACTAAAAGCAGAATGTTTTCTGAGTGCATGCAAATGCAGTCTTGAATTCAACCTGAGACCCCCACAACAGCTTAAGTAGGTTTAAGTCCAGGTTGCCAGGGTCCCTCCTGCCCCAGCCATATGTTCCCACACCTTGCCTTGCACAAGATTTATTTCATCCACCTTTTCAAAGTATAAACAGATGTACCCAGAGGGTGTTGCCTGTCTAAGCTGGGTGGGATGTATTACCCTCACAGTACCTGTCCTCTCCCGCTGCCTGCAGACCAGCATAGACCCGTTTACAACAGGATGAGAGGAATCCCACTCTCAATGACTTGTAACGCAGTCACATGAGTAACCTCCACGAGCCAAGATTTACCAGGTCACTCCTTAACTTGAGGCATGAGATGGTTTTCTTTACCATAACCTTATGCTATATGATTAGTGTAACTAGAGCACTTCAAGGAGTTTTAGAAATGGTTAAAGAGTTACTACAAACCAGAGGATGACATTGATACCAGCAGCAACATTAACTGTTAATACACCAGGCTGGAAGAATTAGCAGGCCAGTTAAGTCACGCTGCCACAACACATAGGTCACAGTCAAAGGGATTAAATGGCAAGACTTACTTCTCTACTGTTCTCCTTTTATAAGTCTAAAATACATGGAACAAGGCTATCCGGGAGATGAACAGACTCAATCTTCCACTGAATGCAAAGTAAGAGTAAATACATGATGTCAACATAAACTGCAAACCAGCCAGCACTCCACAAACGAAGGCAAGCCCAATGACAGCTGAACAGCATCAGGGTTAAATCTGGGAACACAGAGAGAGTAGTTCACAGAAAACAAAGAGAAAAGCACTCCCAAAATAGCCTTGCAACTGTCACCACTAGCGACTGTCAGCACTGGAAGGTATGACCTTGCCATTGTGTCTCATGATCGCAGCTCTACTCTTAAGGGGGCATTTGTCAGAACCACCACTACCAAAAATTCCACTTCCAAGTGATCCTGTATCTCTGGCAGCAGAGATTACACTCACCAGTGAGTCTGGGAACAACAAACAGCTCTTACTGTTGCTCCTGCAAAAACATGGAGCTTTTGCACCTTCCTTTCTCTCTTCTCAGCCCCAGCTTCAGGGTGTCCATATGGCTACGATACCCTGCACGGGCACTTCTGTGCCATGAACCCAGGTTTTACATCTGTATTCTTTAAAATCCTCGTGTAACTCTAATTCTGAAACAATCAGAGTAGAAACAGAAGAAAGAGGTAAATTCTGTTTTAAAGAGAGCAGGGGAAAAGGGAGAGAAGTGAGACAAAAAGGGTATTATTCATTTTCTGGTATGATTAATTAACTAGGTTGCTTCATTTTTTAACAGTTGACTCATACTTATCCTGTAAGCAGGAAAAGAGATATGGATTATGTCATATCTTTCCACTGGAAAAAGAACCCACAACTACTACAAGTAGTCAGCAGTATCCATGCCAGTCACCAAAAGAAACCAACAACAAATCTCTTATAACAATTAGCACAACAAAAAACCCAGTATAGCACAAGGGAAGAGAGGAATATGTGCAAAGGCATAATTATTTCATGAATGTAGTGTTTTCAAGATGAAACAGCAGCACGAAATATCAGGTGCTTTGAATACAAGCCACATTTTGAAATTCTCCACACCTTCATATATGCACTGGGGACATCAACTTCTTTACAAGGAGGTAGATGTAAATATCTATGCCACTAGACTATAGATGGCTTAGCTAAATGTCTGTGAAATTCTTTATAATTATCAGGACTTCTGCTTTAGCTATGCAGCAATGGTATTGCCAGCAGATGCTGAAGCTTGACGCTTCACTTCCCCACTGGCTGGTACGTTATCTGCTGTCACCAAGGTAGGCCTCATCATGCCAAAGCTTCCAACTTTGCTTCTTTGGGATAAACAGGACCCACCGCTGTAAAGCAAGAGGTTAGTTGGACACTCGCACACTCTGTGTGACTGAAATGGAAGAAAAATGGGAAGAAAGAGAAATTGCCCTGCTTGTACTTCCGCTAGGACGATAGGCAGAGGCCCGCAGCAGGATTGCTGCCTTTGTGCCCCTCATTTAACATTTCTAATCAAACAGCATTTTGGCAAACCTAAGATGATCAGCAAGGACCACAGATACAGGTATTTCACTGTGCAAAGAGCCACGGGGATCAAGCCCTTACACCAGCCCCTCCAGCCTCATACTATTTGTGCTCTCATGTGTCCAGCAACCCTCACTTAATGCACCTCCCATGCAAACAGGACCCAATACAGTGATTGTCCCCTTCCAATAGTGCTTCTCCTCTGCAGTCAATGGACTGGTTTGCCAATTGCATTCAAAGACCAGAACACGTAGCTCTAAACCAGAAACAGGCCACGTGGGACTGACTTTAAAATCCAATCTAGATTATCATTTTACTCCTTGCCTTTTCATCATCTTCATCTCCCTAATTCCAACATGATTTTTAATACCCATTATTTCAACAACAGTTGAGGGCTAATACTTTGTACCATCTGAGAAGAGCTTGAAATGAGTCCAGTACTTGATCAACTGCCAACACTAAAAATAAAGTCTTTCTGTCACTAAAAAGCAGGGACTGCCAGTTTTCTAATGGTGTAGAGCAGCGTTAGCTTTTCAAGTCTCACCAGTTTAGTCATTCTGACCACTAAGTATGTCATTTCTCAGTCAGTGCTCTCTGGCACTGAATCAAGACAGCATATATAAAATCCTGCCTTTAAATTACTGAAAACTTAGTTCCTGCCTGAAATAACCCTATGTTTCATAATTAGAAAGCTCACAAGCATTTCATTCCTGTGTGGAAAATGGAAATTCAGCTACAGCAGGTTTGCTTAGCAAAGAAATGTTCTTCAGTGCTACAGGTGCTACCTCAGTAGTAATACCATACCCGTTTAACGCAGTTCCTAAAGGCAGTTCTACAATGCAAGCAAAATAGATATACGCGGTTTCTGCCATCAGCTATGTTACATAAACATATTCCAAATTTCCAAGATGCAACCTCAGATCAGCTTCAGCCAAACTAATGTGGTCTCCTGCAACCAGGGCCGACACTCGACCCGACGTCTTGAATGGCCACTGGACGTTGCAGAGCAGCGTGGTACGGCCAACGCCAAAACAAGACTAACCTTGTCAACAGTGGGGAAAAAAATATAATCTCACTTTTCAGCCCACTTGGCAAGGTTACTCCACTCGCACCATACCTGCTAGGAGGGCTAGATGGGGTAGGAAGGCATGGCAGGGCCACTCTGTGCTCCAGCCAACAGCCCTCCATGGGAAGAGTCTCTCCAGGTCTCCTCCATGTCAGAGGCATGGAAAAGCAGCTGCAAATGATTTTAGCTCCAACTTGGCAAACTAAGGTGAGATTTGGATTACCTAACTATAGGCCTCACAGACTGACAGAAATCTCCACTGGTCACGTCAGGCTTGCTTTAGCCTCTCCCATGGTAGGATTTTGCAGTGGGCTCTGCTGCCTGAAGCCAGGGCTGCCTTTGTCCTGCCCTGTCTCATGCCTGGCCAGCAGACCCTCTGCCCCAGCAAGGGGCATTGGTACTCATTTGACACCCCACCAAAGAGATCCAGGAGCTAAACAGGCTCACAGTGGGAACAGACAGACACACTGGTATGAAAAGCATATGACAAGAGCAGCAAGAAGGGCAGGACCGAGACAGTCTCAAGCTGCCGCATAACATTCGCTTGGACATCTTGTTTACGTCAAGACAGACAGCTCACACCACACGGCGCTGGGGAAAAACCTCATTTCAGAGAAAGCAACAAAGTCACTCTGGGGCTAGTACCACTTTCGCAGAAACCAGCTCTTCCTTACAGGTGCCAAAGCTTGTGTAGGGGAAGTACCTCGAGCTCCTGCAAATGCCAAGAAGTGCCCAATTAGCACTAAGGGCGAAGATGATGAAAACAGTGGCTAAATACAGAAACACCTCAACACGACTGCAAATTAAAAGAAAGAGGAGATTCCTGTGGTGGATTCAGACAGCTTTATTCAGGAGTAAAAAATGAGGCTCTTGGTTTTCGTGCACATCACTGTCTTTCAGCCACATCGGGTTTTGTTTCAAGATCTGAATCTCACCTTTGTGGGCAGAGAAAAAAAACAAAAAGAAAAAAAAAAAGGTGGTTCATAAAAAGAAAAACATACACTCCATAATTCTGCTTATTCATTCTCGTTACCAACCCTGCAGTGCCTGGGAAAATTTAAATTTTCTTCTTTGGAGTTATAGATTCAGGTGGCTAAATACTCTCTAAATATCAGTCCCACATGCTACGAGGGGCTCAGCAAAAGTCACTAGACAGACTGTAGCAGCCTGCTCAGTCATTTTCCAGTCCTGGGCAACTCAGAGCCTTCACATCCAAGTAAACAAGTGGCTTTTCGGAGTTTTCCCATTCTTCCTGCCCGCTAACTGAACAAGAGACTGGTATTCGCTGTGGCTGAACTGCCACAGAGCGTTGTCACTCCCTGCAAGACAAGGCAGCACGTCAATCACGGGACACCAGATTTTCTTTGAAGCGTAACAAATGATGGAGCAGACAAAGAAGGTGCTGGATAAAGAAGTCTTTCTGAAAAGGAAGCAATTCCACATTTCTTCCCAACAGGACCATAGCTAAGATGTTGCAAACATTTCTGTTTCCAGTGTAATCACTTGGATTTGCAACATCCCTGAACATAGTGCAGCTTTAAGGCAATGTTTTCTTTAAATGCTTGTGAACCCTTGATCTAATTTGCTATTACAGAAGTTGTTGAGCTATATATTTTCTTAAAACATAGCAAAAAACTATCTAAACATGGCAATTTAAGGTCTGGACTATAGCTGACATTTTTAGAGTGACAGGTGAAGGAGAACACAGGAGTTCACAGTCCTACAACAATCTGCACATCTCTTTGGTAACAAGCTTTCCAAGAACTCCCAATACTGGAAAAAGACACGTGCCTGATCTATGCTTGAGAATACGATTCGCATGAGTTTTCAGATGTCAACTATGCTTTCAGGGGGAGTTCATGGGAGTTTGCCTTTATTCACAGGAAAAAAAAGAAAAAATAAATCGACACTATTAGGGCTTCTCAATCCATAGAAAAGTGTCTGGTTTGGCTTTGTTTGTTTGTTGTTTTGGGTTTCGGGGTTTTTTGTCATTGTTGGTTTTGGTTTGGGTTTTTTTTTTTTGGGGGGGGGGGGGGGAAGGTTTTTTTAATCCTGTGGGAAACAACCTAAAACACTTCTCAGCATGGCCAGCAGAAACAGCGCCATTCACTGATGGTTTCTGAGCATACCTCCCACATGCTGCCATCAGCATCAGAGGTCAGGGACTCTGTTCTGGTGATGTCCATGGAAAAAGAGAGGTGGTGGCAAACACAGTACTGAGAACAAGGGATCTGTTAAAGAAAACTACCTGCAGAATAAGGTCACTGAAGAGGGACGAGTGCTGCTTGAATGACAGTTCTTTGCTAGACCCCTGCACAGGTGCTTTCCATGAGTAAGTGAGCACTGTAAGCGTATTAAGGATGTGGCCATGCACTGAGCTTGTCAAAGCACGACACCAGATTTCTCGCTAGTTTGAAAGATGGACAAAACATGTCAACTTTCCCCAGTGACATTAATGTTTTGAGTCTAATCAAGAACCGTGGCCTCTGCGATCAAAGAAATACAGACCTGATACAAACTTTTGTGTTTTCGTAGGAGTAATCTAAAGCCAGTTACTCGCTCTGACGCCGAGCGCATGCCCTGCATGGTTTAGATACTGGCAGCCCAGTGTGAACCCCTGACGGACTGCTCTGTCAGGAATTTTGAAGTGTCACACAGCCCTGGCCAGCAGATGCCGAAAAAAGGACGTAGCCAGAAATGGATAGAGCAACGAACGCCGACAGCAACGGGAGGAGTGGTGGGGAGAACAAGCTCTCCACCTCTGTAACTGCCATCTCCAGGAGCAGCAGCCAGCAGCCCGAGTAGGCTTACAGGTGAACGACAGCAATTACTCTTAAAGTAAAACAAAACCCGGTGGAAGTCCAGCTAAAGGATGGTGATTTCCATGTTTATGACACTGTCTCATCTGTGCAAGAGTCTGCTTTGCGGGTGGGTGGCACAGGCAATTCTCTGAAACAAAGTACTATAACCAGGATGGTGAACGGGAGAAGTTTAAGAGAAGGCAAGTTTTGCTAACAAGGCCCAGCTGCAAGAGCCACAGGAGTCTCACTTCTGAACAGATCACCCCATTGCAGCTGAAGAAGGAAGAGAAGCAAAGAGCATCATGCAGAGGTATCACGATGCAACCCGTCTCCGGGCCAGCTGTGAAGGAAGAGCTCACAGAAGGAAGCAGTGAGCCGATGGTTGGGAGAACGATCCTGCAGATGGGTCTGTCCCTACGTGGGGACACATGGCTACGTGTCCCCAAAACCAGGGACACACCCCTGGCTGTGGGCTGGGTTCCCAGCTTGAAGCACGAGCTAGGCCATGAGGAAGTGATTTCATGATCAGGCATAAAAACAGACGGTGGTGACAACCATGGACTGTGTGGTGACTTGCCAGGCATGACAGACACACAGCCAAGAGAGGCTCTAGAAACAAAATGGTTTGTGTTAGAAAGTTGGACACTAGTACTTCTTGGGTATCACTCTTGGAAATCATGTCACAGCTACGCGTAGGACCAGACAAATGGGCAAGCGGCAAGTGTCTCAACTGAGAAGATGGAAAGGAGGAGTGAGTGGGAAGTGAGGAAACTCCTGGAACAGAGAAAGGGAGAGGTTTTATCAAACCCCAAAAGAACCAAACTGCTGGTGCTTACATTAGCAGATGGTATAATACAGACTAGCAGATGCATGAGAAATTGTGATATTTTGGAAAAGAGCCACCAAGGCTTTCACAGAGGGAAGTTATATGACACAAAGCCACCAGAGTCCTTCAAAGGGTAAATACGCACAAAGGCAAGTGAGATCCCAGTGATACAATCCGCAGAGACTTCCAAAACGCTTCTCACCAGGCCCCTCACCAAGGCTCCTAAAGACACTGAGTTGCACAGTTAGGAGGGCAGATCCTTGCACAATTAAATGTATTTTCACAATGGGGAGATCCCTTAAGAACATGTGATAGATTTTCTTCCCAGAGCACCCTGCAGAAATCTTTCCTGAGGATGATGCTACCAAATGTATTAAATAATGGATCTGAAAGAGAAGGTGATTAGTGAGGTGATAAAGTTTGCTGATGAAACTATTCAAGAGGGTAAAGAAAAGGATGAACCTGCAGAAGAACCTTACAACACTGAGCAACTGGTGATAAATGGGCAGATGAAATTCAATGCAGATAACTTAGAGTGAATCACAGGCAAAAAATACACCTAACATCATACAACAAAATGAAAGGCTCTGAGCTTATTACTGCCATTCAGGAAAAAGCTCTTAGGATTATAACAAATAGCTGTAGGAAAATATCAGCCCCAAACTCAAATCAAAGAAAATTCTAGAAATTATTTGGAATGGAACAAAACAAACCAGAAAATATCATTAGGCCCCTATGTGGTGCACTATGTTTTCAGTATCATAAGAAATTCTCATCTCCGCAATGAAAAAACTTGCTTGGGACATGAACTAGAAAAAACCTTAAAAAAAAAGAGAGGGAGAAAAAAACCCAAACAGTTTTCCCATTTTCCAAAAGCATTTCTTATGGATTTCTGTGGGATCACAAATATGGTTTATGCTATTTGTAGGGCACCACAGAATTAAACAAAGCTTTGGGGAAGAAAAAATGGCTAAAGAATTCAGAAAGCTAAGAACAGAACAAGTTGTAAAAGGTTTGAAGAAAACAGGTCGCTCGCTTTGTATCCGCCCAGCACTCTGCTGTAACCTTGACCCGCTGCACCTGTACCAGCAGGGACTTGGTCCACAAAGGAACGTACAGGATTCGGCACAGACTGCAAAACCTTGAGCCCGCGTAAACACTTGTCTGAAAGCCCCATCAGCACAGACTAACAAGGCTCAGCTCTGTTCCTCCTGTTCAACAAAAATGTAAAAACAGAGATCACATTTTACTGGTGTGAGAGGAAACCGAAGTGGAGAAGGTGGAAAGCTCCAGGGAGCAGACCCCAGATTCAAAGTGTTCCTGACAAATGTTCTCACAACAAAGTGAAATAGGGAAATTTCTACATTTAGGTGGGAGATATCTAAAGGCCGAACAAGGACAGCATTAGAGTGGATCACTGACTAAACATTTCATTTGCGTGACGGCAGCTCCGTTCCTGCCAGGTCTCAGCTGCTGCGGCCAACACACCACACCGGCTCCGGCAGCTCCCACGCTGCCTGCCTAGGGTCTCAACCCTTCAAAGCACCATTTCCTAAATACATTGTTATAGCATTAATAACTTATACCATTACTTCTAATTTTGCTTTACCATTCCCTAAGCTCTGTCCCCACCAGGTAATTAAGGCTTGGCTGAATGACTCAGTTGGGTGCTCTGAGCAAGAAAGTAAATCTCATTCTGGAATACATCACAAAGAACTGCTGTTAGTAAGGCCCTGAAGAAAATTATTTTTGGGCTGGAGAGATCTCTACTTAAGTACCACATTCAATTTGAAAGCAACATATTCCTAAGAAGCCCAGAGGAGTCCAACAAGGGTCGCTGGAAGTTTAGAAGACATCAACTAGTTGGAAAGGTTTATAAAACCAGCTTTACTGTATCTAGGTAAAAGGAAAAGAAAAAAAAAAAAAAAAGAGAACAGAGTCTTCCAGTAGTGGGAAGGCTGTTATGAAAGGGAAAGCAATTGCAACCAGAGGAAAAGAATTCCATTTCGTTTGGAAGAAAGCAGAACTGGGTCAAACACTGAGAAATGCTTCCTAACTGCTCAGCTTGCCAGGAACTGGAGCCCACGTCCAGGGGCGGCGCAGACAAGCTCTTTGTGAAGATATTTAGGAACGGATTAGTTAACTGCCCCTTGGAAAGAGCTCTGATAAACCTGGCCATGCCTTAGTGCAGAGGACAGGACCAGAAGGTCTTCTGTAATGTCTTCCAGCCACGCATCTGTAAGTGCCCGCCTGCAGCAGACCACCCTCACCGCCGCAAGGTCTGAGAAAGATCGAGATACAGCTTTCAGCATGGTACAACAGGAGAACTGTTACAGCACTGCTCAAAGCCAAAGGATTAGGAAAGCAGCTTAGATAGACTGGAGAAGGGGTGAGTGGTTACAGTAACTAAGAGCAGGAGTAACATAGCAACAAATTAAAAAGAAAAAAAAAAAAAAAAAAACTGGTAGCACTGTCAACAACAGGTATCTCCAAGACTGAGGGCTTTGCCACCATAACACTGTATTTTAAAAGATAACTCTGGAATCAGATTACATTAAAACATCTCCTTTTCCCTAATGCAGCAGTTCTTGTTTTGGACAGGGCTTGAATTCGTAAGTCACCAGCACAATTTGCAGGAAGCTGGGCATAGTGTCAGCACATGGATTCCCTCCCAACGACTACAATCAATTCTTTGTTCCTTGCTCACTTTCTGCAATGCTGAACAATTTTCTTAAAGATTAATAGCACCTAAACTAAATGGAAAAGAATGGATTTTGTGGACCGACTGAGTTGTAGACAGAAGACAAGCCCATACTCAAAATAGCTATAAGACAGTATTTGGCCATAAGCATCGGGCTCCTTCTATAGCAGCTATTAATAAGGGATCAAAAATAACTCGTGCAATATGCTCTGAGGTTTGAACCTCGGCTCTGCTGGCATACAGGCTGGCACGGTCCTGAAGTCTCCCATCAAGAGACAGACAAATTTACCACTTATCTTTTTCAGCCTGAGGGAGTGCTTGTTCAGAATAAGTCAAGTGATATCAATTTAAAAGACAAACCATTTAGGGCTGTGGAGGTCAAATTCTGTTTGTCAGTCATCCAAGAAAGAAAAGAAAAGCTAGTCCAAACTGCCAAGTAAAGATGAAATCCATCCTTTGCGAGAATAGCCAGGTACTGTGTTCAGTCAGACACATTAGTTCAGGCTACTACAAGCCAGGAATAGAAAAAGGCTCAAAACCTCATGGATTAGCAAGGTGATATCCCATACGTATACATATTCTTTCTTCTACTTTAGGGGATGCTATGAAATATAATCTTCATGCCACTGCAGCAAGTTAACCAAAAATTCAATAAAATTGCCTATTAAATATAAAGCATAATTACACACCATTTATGCATATAGTATTACTTAGCCTTCTAAAAATCACTGGATTTTAATTTTAAAACTATTGCTTTAACATTTGAGAAGGTATTTAGCCTTGTTAATTCTCTACTATCGTATTTCTCTTATTGACTCTGTAATAAATCTGTAATAAATAATGCCTTTTAAATTATCCTTTATTCCATAGACAGAATCTTCCTGCCACACCACCCTAGAGCCTGGTAACCGGTAGCTTACTTACAGAGTTAGAATTCATACCCATCAAGCACTTCCTGAATGTATCTAAGCTTTTGGCACAAACTTGAATGCTAAAGAATTCTACCCTGGATGGAAAAAAAAAAAAAAAAAAAAAAAATAATCTCTTCTAAAATTCTGATGCCCTTTAATACTTCCCTGTGGGAAAAAGCAAACATTCCTAATCCTATCTTACATATGATTTTGGATACCTCTATCACGTCTGCACTTGTGGCTTTCCATCAGAGCTGGAACCAGGTTTGATCTTGCCTTGAGTAGAAACCACTCCGTGACTTTGATCACCTTCCTGTTATTTCCCATGTCTTTCTATTGACTACATTATTTTTTTTTTGAGATGGTAGAAAGAAGACTGCACATATTAATCTACAGATGGGTACAACATGAACTTCTACTGGCTTTATGCCTTCTACTTTATTTATTCCTTTCTAAATAATTCCTAAAGTTTGATTTGCCTTTTTACCCACAGCAATAACTTCCATGCTATCGCATTGAACCCCCAGAAAACCATTTCCAGCCTGTAACAGCTGGATTGGAATCCACTGTTTCCCCACAAACATTACTTCTCACTTATCAGCAAATTAGCCAGTATTGTGAAACCCTTCCCTGCCATTATTCATTATCCTGAATATGTAGCACCATTGACAAACCATCACCTTAGTCTTTATTCCCTTTTCCATCTCACATATGTGTGTGCAGAACAGCATAGACTCTGGGGATGATGCACAGGATAACTCCTTTTCCTCCTGTAAACTGATCTTTTATTCCTAGTCTTTGTTTTATCTCCTTAGACAGCCATTAATCAGTGACAAGATCTCTCTTTATTTCACGACAGCTTTGTTTCTCAGGGCTTCCACAGAGGGACCTTGTCAAAAGCGTGCTGGAAATCCAGATGTACCACCTCAACCAGATTTCTCCTCTCCACATGACTGTTGACTCCTTTGGGTTTATCATTTCCCAGGTTCTTCTTGGAGTCCTTTTTGGAAACCGGCACCACACAGAGAACTGTCGCTTCCCATGGTCCCGCTTCAGGGACAGCCCTCTGGTAGTTGGTTTGTTTTAAGTGCTATCTTACACACAACAGATAATAGCTGAGTGACTTCATATGTCAGCTCCTCCTGTACAAATACCAGCTGGTGCTGGAGACCCAACACTTTTCATTTGTCTGAGCAGTTCTGGAACCTCTTCTGTCAATACTGCAGCTTGGTAAAGCTCAGATATCTGAATTTTTATTTTAAGAGACCTTTGTACAGGAAAGACTGAAGGCATACAGACACAGCATCACTGAGAAGCAACACAAAACTGTTCAGCACACAATGGCAAAACTGGTACAGATTTGTCATTTGAAACTATTTAGTTGAGCTGTATCCAAGACTCAGACTCTCCCAACACTCCCCAGAAAAAAAAATAAAAATGATACTGTGTGCTCCCTGAATACAGCATCTCTCTATTACAGTTAGAGAGGAGAAAGCACACAGGCCACCCCATAGAAAAGATGATCTGTCACAAGGAACAATGCATCATTCTTTCAATTTTGAAATAATTAGGATTTAAATACCACTAAATCATCACTTTTCCATTTTCTTTACTGAAAGGCCCCCTGTTCCATAGATACAACAGGTAGAAGTTTGCAAAAGTTCTATTTGTCTGCAGCAAATACATTCACCCTCATGCACCCACCTCGCTAAATATATCCCACCTTCCAGTTCCATGCCTAAGAGGAGAGACTGAGAAATGTGTGTGTGAACAGGGAAGGGTTGCAAACTCTGGAGGAGAGGTGCAGGTATCTGACCTGAAAGCTGGAGGCTCATGTACTGAGCCTTCACACAGGCCTATCGCACCCAGGATCGAAGATGCAGCTCCCCTCACACCAGGTACAGACTCTGAGGTACTACAGGAGACTTGCTGCCTTTCAGCTTTACCCCCCAAATTAATTAGACTGAGCAAAGCTAAGTGACAGAGGGTCTGGGAAAAAATGGCAGTAGGTAGGCAAGTGACATGGGGACTGGAGACCAGCTCAATAGCTCCAACTACGGCAGTCCAAACTCCTGGAGTGGCACTTTGGTCCAGAAAGCGCCCGGGCTGCCCCGGAGCAGCACACACGCCTCAGGGATGCAGGAGCAGTAGCATGCGGTGGAACCACCCAGGAACAGCAAACAGGGGTGAGATGCCAGCCAGGACTATCGAGAAGAATACAGAGCAACAAGTTGTCAAACAGTGCTGTCTTCCTCACCAGTTCCTTCTCCTCCTAGCCAGAGGCTATTCAGCTTGGCACCAGGGAGGGACTTAAGCTGCCAAAACTCGCTCTCCCCTCACTGCCCTGCTTGCAGAAAGGCTGGTTTACAAATCACGGGAGCCACTTGCTCCTACTTACCTACCTACCTCCTCACCTGCTGACAGGAGCAGTGCTTTGCCTGCACCAAGGTTGGCACTCAAAGCTACTTCTGAAACCCAGCTCCCCAGGGGAGCATATCGTCTGCTGGGCATACGGGGCCAAACAGCCCCGTCCAACACTTCACAAGTTCACAAGGGTGCTAAGGTTAAGCAAAGCTGGACCTTATGACATGCTTTTTGTCTTTACGGCTGCTCACTCTTGCAGTTGATCCACAGGGACCCATCAGCCATTGCTCACGGGCTGCTTGCAATAGCTACAGCAACTCACCCCCCTCCACAGAGCCCAGTCCATACCTAGATCCTCCTGCGCCCTCTTCCCATACTCAGATGGCACTGAGCAACTGTTAATATTTAAGTGCAGCAGTGATTAAATTGGTAGCCAGACAAAGTAAAAAGGCTGCCACTAAAGTGGACTCAGAAGCCAAAAATGACAGGTCAGCTTGCTTTACAGCATTTCCTACAGTGTCAGCCATTGTGTACATGGGAGCAGCAAGAAGCCTTTTTCAGCAACTGGAAGACAATTGCTAAGCCCATTAATAAAACTGAGGCAGCCAAGACAGATAAGAGAATACTCCTGGCCTTAAGAGCCACTGATGTCTGTACTGCAAAATGGTTAAGAAGCATTTACTAAAGCGGTAGTAAGAAACAGAAATCCACAATTGCCATCTCCCTTGTGAGAGATAGTTCTTATTGCATGTCTACTCCTGAAGAAAAGAGGTCATGACATGCCTTAAAACTGAACTGGTCCTGACAGATCAGCAGTTTTGAATCGTTGGTTAAGTCATCATGCAAGTTTGCACCAAAAAGTAAGGAAGGCATCACAGGTATGACACGATAGCAATTGCTCACTAGCCGCGTTCCTGCAAGACTGAACTCTGAAGAAGTTAAGAGACAAGTCAACTTAGAAAGAACCCCTTCTGTTTCCCTCCAGGCATGAACCTCACCTTAAAACTTAATTTTATTTTAGGAGAAAAAACCCACAAAAACAAAAAATAAACCACAAAACACAATATCAGGGAGATAAGGAAATCAGGAAAACACCCTAGAAATGTTTAGCTTGCTGTGTGCAGGAGTGTCTGACAGTCGCTGCAAAGAGCTACAAGCAAGTAAGGCTGAAGTTTCATGCAGTGCACACAAGTCCAGAAGCGCTGCAGCCGAGTCTGGGACGCCAAGACGGGCACACATGCAGGAGGGAACGGACTAAGGACAGTTCCCAGGAAAGCCCTGCTAGCTACGCTGTGCAGCACCAGAGCCCCAACCCAGGGATAAAGAGGAAGGAATGGCTATGGATCACTCTTGAGGCCAGGCAGGATGCAGACACGGCTGAGGAGGGAGCTGGCTGGTGTCACTGCAAAGTCACTGTCATCTTTCAAAGGTCATCCTGACAAAGGGAGGATCCTCATGACATGCAAACACCACCCATCACATAAGAAGGATCCAGAGAACTATGGTTCTGTCAGTCCCACCTTAGTCCCTGGAAAGGCTATGTAGTAAGTCTTCTGAGAGCCGTTTCCAGCTGCATGCAGGAGGTGGTGGTGCCTGGGAACAGCCAGCATGGATTTACCAGTGGCAAATCTTGCCTAACTTGACTGTCCTCTACAACAACAGTCTGGCTGGGTGGATGACGGGAGAACGAGTGTGGTACACCTTTGACACCATCTCTGGTAGTATTCTTAACAGGCAGATTGGCGAGAGCTGGGCTACAGAAGCAGACAATAAGGCAATGGAAAATTCTCTACGACATGAGGCTCAGGAGGTGATCAGCCGCACAAAGTCCAGCTGGCAGCTGATTACCAGTGGCATCCCTCAGGGTTGATACTGGGGGCAATATAATTCAATGTCTTTGTTAACAAACTTGATCAAGGTTGCAGATGGTATCAGACTTGTTGGCATGGCTGGGGCAGGAGATCCTTCTCAGAGGGACCTACACAGGCTGGAAATGTGGCCTGACAGGGAGCTTGCGAAGGTCAACCAAGGCAAATGGAAAGCCCTGCCTCAGGGACAGAACAACTCCTTGCAACAACAGACTGGGGCAACTGGCTGCAAAGCAACTCTGCAGAAAAAAGACCTGCCAAGTTCTCAGGGAGGCAGAGCAGACGGATGAGAGGCAGTCAAGACAACTGCTTTTATGGACTATCAATACAACTGTCTGGAAGAGACTCTGACACGCAACATCGACTTTCTGCTTCTCAAAAGTCTTTGAAACAGTAATGTTGCCCACAACCCCACCTTTCAAAGCTTGTGCATGGTACACAGATTCCCCTAAAAGCTAGCAAGACTGATGAGAACATCAGCACGCGGTAAGTTGAGCTGGCTGGAGTACAGTGTAGTCCATCTGGCTTCCTAAGGACGTAGTGAAGAAGCACAAAGCAAGACAAGAAGAGAAAGCAAGCATTAAGTGATGAAAAGAGCTTTGAAGGTTTAACCTAGACGTTACCTCCTTTGGAAGCACGTCAGCAGCACTTTCTACCCTTCTCTAGAGAGAGCTATTTCAGTATTCATAATTCTGCTTGAAATTCGTGCTGTAGACTTTCACCCCTTTCATGAAAAAAGGAAGATGTTGTGATAGGAGGTGAGAACATAGCATTTTGCATGTGCCATCAAGCTGCTTTGAAAGCCTCTCTGCCGGTGTAGTCATTTTTGGTAACTGAAATGGTTATATTAACGCAATGGGTAGATCATGCCAACAGTACGAACATCACTTGTGGTATTCGTTAAAAGACTCAAGCAGGGGCATGCAGTTTGCTAGGACAGGAACTTCTGCTGACATGATCACATCACTTTAAAAAAAACATTAAAATCAGAAACTTGGCAAGTCTGTGGTGTTTGTCCGACTGTCACAGGTGCAGTTAAACTCCTGCCCGGGCTCCGGATATGCACTTCTTCCTGGACAGGTGTAGGCTGTGCTAATGCAACCAGTTAGTTCAGATTTGGTCATTACCCACCAAAACACCAAACCTGTCTACACTGGAGAGCATGTCATCTCACTTACAGAAACCAGAAAGCAAATGGGGTAGAAAAATAGCAAATTAGATAAAAATTAAGAACATTTCATCCTCCCAAACGACAACAGTATTCTGGTGATTCCTGTTGGCAGAGGTGGGCTCTCTGTTAATAATGTAACTCAGAACAGTGTCTTAGCTATACCAAAACAAGTAAAGTGACCCTCATTACAGCCTGCTGGGTCAGGGTTCACCTGTCCCAACAATCTTCCTAGGGAGAAATCCCTATTAACATGTCTCACACGACATATCAAGTTGTCACTCAAGATCCATAATTAACCATAGTTTCAGGTAAGGCTGACATTCACATGAACTCACATCCTGGAAGAAGAAGAGAAACCATGCTTCATACTTTGACTTCAAAACAACAGCAACGCAGCGATACCTCAAGATGCATCAATTCAAGCACAAGAACAGTTTGGTTAATTTGGCTCGGCTCTATGTTCAGGCCTTGCCAGCTTCAAGCTGGTTTACATCCATTTGGGTCATAGTCTTATATCTACAAGTCCAAACTAAACAGCCATAAGCCAGGTTAGGCCAGCAGAGCCCACACACAAAGCTCCATCAGCTCACTAAACCACTGGTAGAGTCACCTCTTGCTAGACCATCACTTGCGTTTAGACAAGGCCTGCTACTATGAGTTGTTGCTATCGCATGATTTCAGATGTAAAAAAGCATAAAGCTTTGTAACAAAATCACATTAACCGTCCAAGACAGTGAGGAATGACAAATTATAAATAGGAGGTGGCTTCAGACAGATTCCAGAAATGGATGGTGAGCAATCACTGTGGCAAATCAATGCTCCGGCTCAGAGTATCAGAGAGGGGCCAGGTTTAGTTTTAGCCTGAAAAGGCAGTGACACATAAAAGGCTAATGGCAGGTGGTCATTCTGCATTCTGCACATTTCACAAAGATTTATGAGCAGGGCTGAATGCTGGAAAAGCAATGCTGAAACTGCTTGTGTCCCTCTGCAAGGTCAGCTTATTGTATTATGGAAACATTTCTAGTGAGACTCTTACAAGTTAAGACTGTTCTATTTTTTTCAGCTACAGGAAACAAGCTACTAAGAAAAAAAAGAGCATTTAAAAAAAAATCATACCATTTCCTCTTAAAGAGTGATTTTGTGATTATTTTCAGATGAGCAAAGACTATATTTAAGCTGAGAGATTAAAGCTGAAAGGAGAATGATCTCAAAAATTTAACATGATAATATTTGACAAGAGTGCATCTAGATGCATTTTCTAAAATACTAGTCATTTGTAAGTACTGTATGTTGTAATTATTACACACGAATGCTGTCATAAGAAATTGTGTAGGTTTTTGAATCAAGAATATTGATGTTCATGATTGTCAACAGCTTGATGAGGAAAGGGAGGCCTAACTCGGGATTCGCCTATCAGCAGTGCAGGATGTCACTCTCACTAGCCTGGGAATCTAGAAAAGCAAGTGTCCTCTGAAAAACATATTTTAAGAATTAAATATTTAAGAACGGTCCTGTTCCACCACAGCAAGAGATGCATCACTGGAGTGAAGGGAAGTAGTAACATTTGGCACCTATAAGCGGTGCAGGTTGGAGCTCCATCAGGTTGCGGCTGTGAAAAGCTCCAACAGCACAGGCAGATTGCATTGCCCTCCATTTTCAAGCAGCTGACAGCAGCTTGAAACCTTCCTCTGCATAGGCCTGTATGGACTGTGCTCACCACGAAGCTGTTCTTAAATCCATTCATGATGAAGTGAGCCCCATAAAAACAGGCGCCTAAATCCCCACCAAATCGTTCCCTCAAAATTCTTACAAACCCAAATGTTCCTGCTAAGGCATACTGACCACCTCCTGCGAGCTGCACCTTTCATCCCTGGGCAGATCAGTTTGCTGCAGCCCAATAAAGGAGATTGCAGGGACAGCTGTTGCACCTCCCTTCGGAAGGACAGCTGAAAATAAACTGCAGACTCAGATCCCAGGATTTATGCTGGGCACCTTCACCATGTTGGGGCCATACCGTTATCACTAGGTCAAACAGTTCAGCCACTTGGAGAGCTTGCGACTGGAGTGTGGGGGCTGCTACTGCCCTGCAAGGCTCTGGGTTTCTCCTGCATTCAGTTTTTATCCCAGCCCTGTGCTAACACACAGTTTTTTAAAAAGCAGAGCAGACGTTTCAGAGTATTTAATGCTTCCCCTGTCCTCATTTGTATTCAAAAGTAAGAAAGAAAAAATCTCAATTTATACAACCACTTACATAATATTCCCTGCTCCCAACCCCCTTAAAAAGACTGCTCTAACATGCACAGGCTGACAGGCCTTTTTGACTTAGGGTATACAATAATCCTCAACTGAGAGCTAGCATACCAACTCAAAAGTCTTATATTTTAGTATTAGTCCGTTATCATCTCAGTATATTACACCACACGGCACTTAAGACGTCTCACAAGCACCACAGTACCTAATCTGCATTCTAAGTCTCTGAACCTGTCTGTAGCAGAAACAGCTCCCAGCCCCTCACACTCACTGCTAAAATAAGCAAGAGGCATTACAAATTGCAAAAACATACCAGGATGACAGTAGTTTCATCTAGGTTACACCTGAGAGAGTTCTGCACCAAAACATTGCCTTTCATGTTTCAGCAGGCTTCTGCCATGTGAACAGGGGCTGCGAGACACCAGTCTGGAACAGCAAACCATGCCAGGCCCTGCATTCATTGCTCATTCCTGCAATTTTGCTGAGCTGACTTTCAATCTTATCAAACAGTGTTGATTCAGACAAGTATGCAGCACTAAAGACTTGTCTCTATCTCTAACACAGGCTCAAGAATTTTATTTGCCCAAGTCAGAAAGCTTTCAGCATATATTAAGTATAACAAGCTTTCCCTAAAATACCTTCGCTTCTCAAAGATTTCCACTTGGGGCCAGAGCTCTGGACTGCCCAGCAGCACTGCTGTAAAGACAAGAACTTCTCCGTAGACAGCACTAAGGGACCAGGGTCATCGTCACTTCTGGCTGCTGCCACAAAGGAAGTTGTAGCTGCAAATCCTATCAGTTCACTCGCTCAGTGCTTACAGGGAGCAACAGAGCTTGATTCGTCTAATCACTAGATAGGATAAACAGAGGCTGAGGAAGGAAACAATGAAGATGCACATTTCCCGTCACAAATATCCATCTACTTACTAAACCAGAGGAAGTTTCCTCCCAGTATCCAGTAGCTGTGTGACTGCTATGGTTGGCTTCAGTTTCCAGAAGCCCAACTAACCAGTTGGGAAACTGCCCCTACCCAGAACAAAGGGAGATTTCCTCCCAGCGCTGCGAGGAACAGCAGCTCTCCGAGGCTCTAAGGCATTTCAGCTCAAGGTTAGTTTGTTTAGTCTAGAGTTAATTCTGCCCGTTTAGGAGGTTGTTTTGAAATAGAGAGGCAAGGGACAGACAACGGAACTAACCCACAGGGACAAAACATCAAGCCAAAAAAGGGACTGAGTAAGCCAAAAGCAGGAAAATAAAAGCATCAGGTTGGTGAAACAGCACTTCAGATTCTAACTAGCTTTGTCTAATAAATTCCTGGTGTATTGAAGGTAGCTTCCAAGCTTTCTTACTTTATTCGGGGTACATGCTATTGTACTCCCATTTATAAGTGAAATCCAGACAAAAGTATTCAATTACCCTAGTGATAAACCCTATTTTTGACAGTGTCACATTTCAGTTTGATGAGCAGTGTCAAATACAGTACAAACAGCTTGCAACTTCTATTTTCATGGGCAGAAGCATACCTTCGGAAAGTAACTTTGCGGAGTGTAGTGGAAAAGGTATGAGTCTCCCTAGATTAATCCTTGGAAGAGAAGGTTAGGTATTTTTAGGCAATGTGGCCACCCAATCTTAAAAAATGCAGCCTGATACATGACACTATCATCACCGATTAAAATATCAGAAGCTAAACTACCTTAAAGCACAGCTGTGATGCCCCAAACATAGGTGTACATAGTTATAGAGTCATAGAATTGTTTAGATTGGAAGACACCTTTAGGATCATCGAGTCCAACCGTTAACCCAGCACTGCCAAGGCCA
>JMFS01086866.1:0-13503 GCA_000699545.1 Podiceps cristatus
AAGGACAAAGGATTTGTTGCAAAACAATCAGGTCATCTTTACTGGGAGGACTTAAAAGGTTTTAGAAGGGAAAAAGTCAATACCAGCTTATCCCTGCTGAAACTGAAGACATGTTTCTGTGAGGCGATCAGAGGAAATCAAATCCTGTATAGAAACAAAAATATACTGTTTTTTAAATGTAGGTATCCCCATTTCCAGATGAAAATGAGGATTTTTAAATTTTGAGGGGGAAATACTACAATCATACAAATCTTTGAAGAGCTATGGAGTATCTAAAAAAGTGTTATTTATTATTTAAATATTAATATTGTATTCCTTAATGACAGCTAAACTACATGAGTCCCTTCTCATGAGCTGAAACACTGCTGAAGGAATAGGAATACAATGTTAAAAGATGACACAGGGCAGCCCTGTTTTTACGGGATTTAGAGCCTCCATTGTACCTTTGTTAAGGGATTTGAAATATTTCAACACCTTAGGAAATAAAGCTTTTTTCCTCCTTCCTATTCTACTTACCCAGATAAAAAAAAAAAAATAATGCAAAAAGCCTTATCAGATCTTAAGTCAGATGACTTAGGCATGCCCAAGGCTCCTGTGCTTCCCAGTGCCTGAACAGGCTCTTCCTTAGGTGATGTGCAAAGCACGTTATTTTGGGCAGGATAGCCCCTCTGTATCTTATTCTTTCTCAGTTGCTGTTTTTGTCTTCTAGCAACCTTTTCTCTTCCATTACTTCTGTGTCTGTTCTTTTTCTTCCTGTAAATTTAGCTTTTTTTTTTTTTTTTTTTTCCTATGCATCAACAGTTCTGTTAGAAAAAACATATTAAATAGCCTTGTGTTTGGTCTCTAACACCCATACTCTGTTGTGCCCACTCAGCTGTCTCCTTTGTTCTGTGATCTTCCTTTTTTTAAACACAATTCTCCTTTCACTCTGTTCTCTTTCCACCCTCCCAAATTACCACACTAGCAGTAATACTTCATTGTTTGTGCTGCGTCAGATAGGAGCACTTTGATGTAGTTCGTGTGTCTGCAATGCTGCCATTACGCTTATGAAATCCACTGCAGCTGTGTTACAGTACATGCAAAGGCACTTAACTCAAAGGTAATGCAAATTGCTTGCTATAAGCAATTGATGGAGCACGATGGAAAGATGGGTGTAGTCTTTCATTCAGTAGGTCAGCAGGATACACGGGAGAAGCTTTACTTGATTTGCTTTTGAAAACAGGTTAAAAAAAAAATGAGCTTGAAGTCCTCTAGACCATTCTCTTTCGTGCTGTAAATTTTGGTTAGAATGGAAACAGAGTTGTATCATAGAATCATGGAATAGTTTGGGTTGGAAGGGACCTCTAAAGATCATATAGTCCAACCCTCCTGCTGTAGGCAGGGGCATCTTCCACTAAATCAGGTTGCTTAAAGTCCCTCCCAACCTGACCTTGAACACTTCAGATAGATAGGTATTAAATACATATATATCTACAAAAGAATATATATATATATATTGGTATACTTGCTCTGCAGTCTTTTGGATCACTGATGAAGCCCTCTGAAGAATGTGGTAATTCCTTATTTCAGTCTACTCATCTATTAATACAAATATTTTAAATCTGTATCATGTTGACTCTTCCACCTTCTTCTAATCCCCATATCTCTGTTTAGTCTTTTGTATCAACATGAACCTGTCTTGGTTTTAGCACATTTAGTCTGAAGTTATGTACATGGTTTTCTTCCCCTTTATTCTGTCTTAAACAGCTTAACTAATAAAATAATCAACAATGACACCTCAAGGCATCTCGGCGCAAAGATATAGGTCAGTATATACATTGGGACTCTTGTTTCAGACTTGGTGCAGACTCGGGGAGGAATCTTGCATGTGAAGGGGTTGTTCTACAGTTATTTCTTAACTGATAGCTAGAAGCTCACTTTTTAAAAATGAAAGCTGAAATCTGAGAAGAGTGACACATCTGTCTGTCCTGTCATCATGAAGTTAGTTATTCACGTATGCCTAGGCAGGATCAGGCCCAGTCAGCATGGGTTTATGAAAGGCAGGTGACTTGACCAACCTGATCTCCTATGACAAGGAGACCTGCTTAGTGGACAAGGGAAGGGCTGTTGAAGTTGTCTACCTGACTTGAGTAAAGCCTTTTACACCATTTCCCACAGCATCCTCCTGGAGAAACTGGCTGCTTATGGCTTGGATGGGTGTACTGTGTGCTGGGTAAAAAACTGGCTGGATGGCCGGGCCCAGAGAGCTGTGGTGAACAGAGTTGGCAGCTGGTCACAAGCGGTGTTCTCCACAGCCAGTTCTGTTTAATATCTTTATCAGATCGAGTCCACTCTCAGTAAGTTTGCAGACAACACCAAGTTGGGCAGGAATGTTGATCTGCTTGAGGGCAGGAAGGCCCTACAGAGGGATCTGGACAGGCTGGATTGATGGGCCAAGGCCAATTGTATGAGGTTCAACAGGCCAAGTGCCGGGTCCTGCACTTGGGTCACAACAACCCCATGCTATGCCACAGACTTGGGGAGGAGCGGCTGGAAAACTGCCTGGTAGAAAAGGACCTGGGAGTGTTGGTCGACAGCTGGCTGAATATGAGCTGGCAGGGTGCCCAGGTGGCCAAGAAGGCCAATAGCATCCTGGCCTGCATCAGCAATAGTGTGGTCAGCAGGAGTAGGGAAGGGATCACCAGTGCCCTGTCCTTGGCACTGGTGAGGCCGCACCACAAGTGCTGGGTTCAGTTTTGGGCCCCTTAGTACAAGAAGGACATTGAGTTGCTGGTGTGTGTCCAGAGAAGGGCAATGAAGCTGGTGAAGGGTCTGTAGCACAAGTCCTGTGAGGAGCAGCTGAGGGAGCTGGGGTTGTTTAGCCTGGAGAAAAGGAGGCTGAGGGAGGTTGTAGTGAGGTGGGTGTGGGTCTCTTCTCCTAGGTAACAAATGACATGACAAGAGGAAACAGCCCCAAATTGCACCATGGGAGGTTTAGATTGGATATCAGGAAACTTTTCTTCACTGAAAGGGTTGTCAGGCTCTGGAACAGGCTGCCCCTGGAAGCAGTGGAGTCACCATCCCTGGAGGTATTTAAAAGATGTGTAGATTGGGTGTTTAGGGAAATAGTTCAGTGGTGGACTTGGCAGTGCTAGGGTAGCAGTTGGACTTGATCATCTTAAAGGTCTCTTCCAACCTAAACAATTCTATGATTCTATGACTATCCAGACAATGGTATCACTGGGTTATTGTGTTTATTCCCACGTGGCAAGGGGAGGACAGAAACTATGACTGTGAGGAGGAACCATGTCATTGCCAAAGGGATACTCTGCGTAGAGACACCCTTTTCTTCTTTCAGCAAAGCACTTCGTTTCTTCTTGTTTTTTACATTCAAAATGTTTAGAGCTGTTGCATACTTCCGGGCTTCGTTAATAGCAACTGTTGATATGGCTACACTTTTTTGTTTTTTTTTTACCCTTTTTTTAAGGCCATTTAGTGTCAGTAAAGAGGTTCATCACCTTAATGGGTTGAATTTGTGTAGATCTGCTGACATGCCCTCAGCTCAGTGTACTGATGACTGAACCTTACCGTGACAGGACCATATGAAAATGAACAGTGTCTAATGAGGAAAAAAAAATTGTAAAAAGACAGAATGGGCAACAAAGGGTCCTTAGGAGACCATGTCTTTACAGTGGTACCTAGGAAAGGTAAATTAAACTAACTGAAGGGGCATAAAATTAAAATGGATCAGCTAAACATCATTAGACATCTATGCTGGCTCATATTCAAAAGCAAAACAGCCTGAAGGAAATTAGTCTGTATTTATTAAGGGATTAATTTTAATCTAGGGAAGTGTATGGTGAGTTTTTACTTTTGTTTCTTTTTGGAAGAAAGCTGATGATACTGTTGTTTTAGTTTCCTCTTTATACATGGCAAAGACTTGAGATTTTGGCTGGGATTGTTCACTTTCTGAAGAAAGCAGAATAAACAATACAGAAATTACAAAGGTAGAAATACTAAAAGAAAAAATTAACAGTTAAGTTGTATGTTATCTTGTGAGTTAGGGATGTTTGTTGAAGAAAGTACCATTGAAAATCCACGTCTAGTATATTGTGGGGTTTCTTCCTTCTCCTTCATTTTTCATATGCAGCTAGCCTTTATTATTGTTGAATCATGCTTGTTGACTTGTGTGTCAATTTTGACGGACAGAAAGTGAGAAAAATACTTTGGATATTCTGCCTCTCCCAGGACCATCATGGCTGTAGGCTGGTGACTCGGGTATTGTCTTCACAGCCAAAATAAGTTCTGTGTGTTCTGTGGACAACATGTTATCTCTACTTCTGTAAAAGCATTGTGGTGTTGCTGTGAGTTAATGTAACAAAGGTCAGTGATTAACAGGACTTTATATAGCTATGCAAAGTAAGAATGTAGGTTGCTGGTCTGTGATTTTACAACAGAATAACTAGTATTCTGTAACAAATTCACTGCTTGCTTTTTTTTTTCAGTGAAAATATTGTCGCAGTTAGAAGTCTTGAGGCACTCCCTCAAAGCATTTCTGGAGTTCAGACCAGCATACAGTCTAGCAAAGTCACTTTCTAAAATAAGTAAGTTGATTTGACACCATATTTATATGTAAATTAAAATACTGAAAATAGTAAAAGAAGGATTTTTGATATAAGAAAAGTTCTTAAAAGTTATTCGACAGTAATATGAATAAATTACTTAATTTTTCATGAGATGTGGGGATAAAAGAGCCAGTATGTATGTATTTTTTTTTTTTTTTTACTTTTGACTGGCTATGTTAATTGGGCAAGACTCACCAAAATCAAATTACTTTTAATAAGGATGCTTAAGATCATGGGTGCAGTACGTGTCTTGATTCAAATGAATTATAATGATCTGTGTTCAGTATTTTAATTTAGTGAAGATTTGAATATCCTACCTCCTTTCTGAATAATTTGGACTGCATGGTAATAACATACACTTGTAATTTGCATAGGATAATTGCTGTTCACTTGTGGTACCCCTAGTGTCACCCCATACATTGAAGTTTAGGAGAATGGCTTGTGTTGGTGCTGCATTTTACAGGTATCATCCACTGAGAGCAGAAGAGAAGGCAAAATTGGCTCGTCCCAAAGTTCTTTCCTTCCTTACATGAAAAAATTGGCTTGGTTTTCCCCGTAATGCTGTTAGCAAGACCTTCTGCTGACTGAAAATGCAGGGGGAGGAGCGAGAAGGTGTTACATTTTTTTTATTTGCTATTCATATTGTGAACTGGCATTAGTTCTGTATGTTACTGTTTTATTGAGCATTGTGTTATGCCACCATGCTATAGAATTAGTACATTGCTGATTGAGTGTGTGCCCACCCATTGATCTGGGTGAGTGACCACTGCTTTATTAATAGGTATTATCAAACTGATAATGTGTTGCTTTATTTTTGGCCTTCTGTATTTTTATGCTCACTCACTTATTTCTACATATAATTGCTTAATATTATCTTCAGCATTTTATTCTTGAATGTTTTTTTTAAGTGCCAGTTTCTTCAGAAAGGATGAGTTGATGATTCAGAGGAAAGCTCTGGATTCTGCATTTTGAAATATGATGTAATACATGCATGTTGTCAAACTTGTTTTCTTCTTCAGTTTGCTGGTATTTTATGGACTGTGGAGACTCATTTCCTAATGTTCTTGTAGGGAAGTGATGAAGAAGCTTCCTTACCTCTAAATTGTATTTGGGACATAAAGGAAGCTCTCTATGTCCATTGGAGAGTGACTTGAACATGAAGATGAGCGGGAAGATAGGGAGGAAGGTGAAGTTAAGATAGGGAAGATTTTTTCTGCTATTGTGGCTTGGATTTTTGTTTTCTGATTTGTTGTTTGTTTTAAAAACTGTTTAGGTGTCTCCCGATGTTAAGACTCAGCTTTAAATCAAAGACTCTAGTGTTCAAATGAACAGAACCCATTGTACACGCAGTGGTACGCTTCAAACCTGTAATGTCTGAGGGTTTATAGACTTCACTGTGCTGAAAGACTTTGTGAAGCAATTACAGAACTTGCTTCCTAATTTCAGCACAAGTTTCTGTGTGTGCTGCCATAGAAATAGCATGTGAAAAAGAATCTGGTTTAGTAACATGGTTTGCCAGTTTGACTCTTTGGCTCTCTGCTATGTCCTATCTAGAGGATAATGATTAAAGGGTGGAGTGAAGTCTTAAAACTTGTACTGAATGCTCGCCTTCTGGGAAATGTAACAGGCTCTTTCTTTGTTTATATAGTTTTCAAGAAGGAGCATTGAATTAATATTCAACACTGGTTGCATCTCGAAAAATTATGTTAATGTAAAACATATTGAATTTTAAAATAGAAAATGAGAGTCCTAATTTAAATTTTTCTTGCATGGGATATACTAACATCTAGATACTACATAATGTTGGAATGCAGTTTTATAATCAAATATAATTTTGAAGCCCCAACAAATGTCTGTTCATGCTTTTTAATCACATACTCAAGTTGAACTTAAATTTAAAATTTCTTAAAATAAGAAATATTTCCCATCAATTACTGGAAGATACTACCTTTTCCAGGAAAAAGTTTCTGTAGGTAATCAATGTATATTGTGCATGATTTAATCATTTGTGGCTCTTTTTTCCAAGGACAGGGCTGTATAGTGGGGTTTTTGCTTTTTGTTTGCTTTAGAACTGCCTGAGAGTATTGCTGTGACTTTCTGTGAGGTTTTGCTCTGTGTCTTTGGAGTTGCTGTTTCTGTAATTTCACGATGGCTGTAAGGACAATATGTTTTCGTTTCAGAACACGTTACTGCGCATCCTTATGCTCGCTTTGTTGTGAATTACTTGCTTTTCCTAATAAACCTTTTCTGGGCTGATTTGTGATGCAAACAGTAAAGGATTGGCAAAATAATTTTTAATCATAATGTTTATTCTGCATATTGGTAAAGAGAGGGGCAGTCAACAAGTGTCGTCTTCTTACTGTAACCTCAGTTGTCCTGTATTTCCTACTTCATTTAGGATCTTTAAACTAGTCAATCTCTTGCCAGCCTGTCTGTTCTCATATGCAACATATGTCTGTTCGTCATATGCAAGTCAGAGAAATCCCACTCTAGCAAAGCCGCTCCACTTCCCATTTTGCCTGGACCAGCCTGCAGCCTCCCCTAACAATCCTCAGGCACAGTACAGAAGTTAGCAAGAGACGAGGAACCAGGAGAGAGCTGGATGTTGCCACCGGCATTTAGATAATGTTTTACTGTATGCGCGTAGGCAGTTTTGTGCCATCTGGCCTTGTGGCCAGCAAATAGAGCCAGGTATTAATGTAGGCGTGGCATTCGTGGTCTAACACAGTTGAATCGCCAGTCTATCCAGCAAGATGTAACTTTAATGGTATAAAGGTCATTAAAACTCAGTACCAGTTTTTTCAATGAGTCACCTTAAAGTACTTCTGAGAGGACTCGTTTAGATTTATCATGGACAGTTACTGACTCCTATGTGGAGAATAATTCAAGCATTAGATTTCCACTAGATGCTGAGGCCCTACTCCCAAGTAAAAAGTCTAATCTGCAGCAGAGGTTTTACTATCACACAAAGATGCCAGGGCAAAAGAAGGATGACAAGAAAAGCAGAATAATAGAAACTACATGAAGCTCACAACATGGAATTGCAGGGTCTGAAATGTGTATCATTTTCTGCCAAGCAGATTGAGGATGAATAAAGCATATGTGTACAAGTCCAATTCTAAATCCATTCTGGAACTAGAAAATCAGCAGTTCTCTCTTTAGAAGCTAGTAATAGTGTAATTCAGGTTTAGGTTTGTCATACTAAGTGTTACGGGCCACTAAAGTAAGAGTAGCGTTACAGTCTATCCTTTATCTGATTTCAGGGTTAAGAATACTTCTGCATTACCTACTGTTATATTTTGATTCCCCTAACTTGAAAGCCTGTCCTGAAAGAGGTCTCAGTGACCTCAGTACAAACTTCGCTTAGCAGCACGAAGAATGATGGTGATGTAGATGGAGAAGGCCTAGGTAGTCACTGCCTTCTTTGCCTCAGTCTTTACCTTTAGGAGGCCTTCAAGAATCCCAGGTCCCAGGGAGCAGTAGAAAGGCCTCAACTAAGGCAGACTTACCGTTGGTACAGGGATAACAGGTCAGGGAACATTTTAAACAAACTGGACATAAATGAGTCCATGGGACCTGGTAGGATGCAACCACAAGTACTGAGGAAGCTGGGTGACATCACTGTCAGGCCAGTCCCGGTAGTCTTTGAAAACTCATGGCAACTGGGGGAGGTTCTTGACAACTGGAAGAGAGCAAATGTGACTCCTTTCTTCAGGAAGGTCATGGAGGCAAGGGGCCATGTACAGACGTACAGGAAGAGAGGGAAGGGTGAATTATTTGCTGCTTCTGTTCTTTCACAGAATGATGTCACCAAGTGCTGCTTCTGTGCAAACAATGTTGCTTGCCTTCACGCTGGTGATTCATAAGCCAAACTCTCAAAATTATGACAGGATTATTTCTGAAGCCTGTTTTTAGGGTGCTTCTCAAGCATAAGTTACTGTTGTCTTTTTTGTTACAATGTTTCTTCCTATTCATGAACACTTATTTCAGTTTATTTTTAATAAACTGTTAGTGATTCTTTTAAAAACTATTATGTTTACTAACACAAAATTCAAACACCTTGAGCATAAAGTGCCTCTCTACACACACTTTTTGGTATTCCATCAATGCTGTGAGACTGACTGCACACTTTATTGTCGACCAGGGTGGCGGCTGAGGTGCCTCACCGACAGAGATACAGACTGTCACTAGCATTGATGCCAGTTACTGCAGTCCGGTTTTCTGCTTTGTGAGCCCTGAACTGCTTTAAGTAACTTCTTATGGGAATTCCAGCAATTCCTCATTGTCTGGCAATGCTTCTTGCAGTTAGACCTCTAACATATCTGTTCCTGCAACAGTCAAGGTTTACTAACAGCTCAGGCAGAAAAGTGGCTTAGAAGAATGTTCTTACTGAAAAATGCAGTGCCTATTATAGGTGTTTGTAAACGCATATGAGCACTGTTGGGAAAGTGGTTTAACCATGTAATACCTATGAAAAATATATTTTTGATTTTTTTAAACATTTTTTTTTCAGTATAGAAAAAATATTTTCCTTTGCTTCTTTTCCTCACCTAAACATCCATGCAGGCTCTCTTGTGCTGACCATAGTGATCATGTGCCTCTGTGAGGAGACTCATAACCTCATTCATCAGCTGAAGGTAACACTTCCCCACTAGCCCCAACCATATTCCCGAAAACACACAAACCCCAACCCAAATCAAATTTCTGCTTCTAACCAGTGCCACAGTAAGGAGACATTTTGGAAATTATGGGGGGAAGGGAGAGGATGGAGAGAGCTTTCCTAACAGTAGCACAATATTGGATTAGCTTAAGTCAAACGTGAAAACATACCCTGGGTCAAATCTGTCACATTATCAGAAGAGAAAGAAGTATCCTTATATATGTTGCATTATCAGAAGAGAAAGAAGTATCCTTATATTCTTGGAGAAGTTTCAGTTTTATAAAGGACACTGGGCTGATGTGATGTTTATAGTTCACTGAATTAGTCAGTAGCTAGCGATGACCTTCCTTGATCTGCAGAAGAGTTCGGGCAAGGTTCGTGCGTTAGTGCTCTGTGGGAGTTGGGAAGATACGGTGTCACCGAGCACCAGTACCTGCCCGAGTGTAAGCTCAAGTTGCGCCTTCAGAAAGGCAGCCCAGTGCTGCTTGCAGCTCCACTGCAAGGTTTCAAAGCAGGTGAATCCCAGTTGTTGTTTTCTTTGATCACCATTCTCTTTTGAATAAGGTTGTTACAAAAGTTATCTGGGTTTTCTCCAGATCTAAGCATCATATTCAAATCCTTGAATAAAAGTATTCTGTGTCAGTGGATTGTTTTCAGTTAATATGTCCTTTAGTTTGGATTTCATTTCACAGCTGAGAAGCCAATCCAGAGATCAAAAAGAAATAACCCATTTTCCTCTTCTGATCTACTGAAAGAAAAAACATGAGAGAGGATGAGATATACTCATTTTAATAACTTTTTAAAAAAAAGAGTGTAGATTTTCAAAGCCTTTAATGATACAGTGGACAAACAAGTACTAGGAGTCTGATACTTAACCAGATTAGGCACTTAATAATCTAGAAAGCAACTCTTAGGTATTTCAGGAGCTAAATACCTTTGAAAGTCTAGCCTGTGGTGTCTCAAAATCATTAATCATTTTAAGTATAGTTGAAGTAACTATAATTACTACTGTCTTTGCTAAGAAATAATTCAATTTTAAATGTGACTTATCTTTTTGTGCTTTCGTCCTTGGGTACTAAGCCCAAAATAGTGGTTTTACTTTTAGCTAATAAAAAGCAGATTGTAAGTTTTGCTTTCTACATTTTTTCACTAAATTGCAATTTCCATCCAAGTGTAGCATGAGAGAAACTGTGAGTAACATTACCTTCTTAAAGAATGCCCTTTTCCAGCATAAGCAAGGGAGCTGTATTAGACCTCATATCTCTCCAAAAACCAAGATGTTTGTCAGATGAGCAGGAAGGGACAGACTCTGAAGGATATAGAAGACCCAATTACAAAGACTGCGCGTATATTTAACTTGGACTCTGTGAGGACAGCAGGGCTTCTATAGAGAAGCAGCAAGTCATAGTGTGCTGGAGCTCTATTAATCTATTGCCAGTGCCCAGATTGGAGACTTGATGTTGCAAAACCTTCACCACAGCAAGGGAGAGCCCTTGCACAATGCCCATCAGTGAAAAAGTACTGGGGAAGGGGGGGAACAGCAAAGAAAAACTGTCTCTTAGATTGAGATCTTTCCTGCCACAGGTTACCTTGAAAGGTGAAACAATACATCCTTATAGATAATGTTTTAATTTAAAAAAGAAAAAAAGAAGTTTTGCTTTCCTATACTTTAAAAAAATACAGAAAAGATTTTGCAAGTCAGAACAAGTATGCAAGACCTGTGAGTTGTTGTTTTGTTTTGTTTTGTTTTTTTTAACCAAAGTGTTACATTCTATCTAGCCAGCATCTAAGCATGCTGTTGTGCAAGCCAGGGTATTATATAGTAAACCCTGTACGCTGTGTCTCACCAGCACTTGCCTGGTAGGGTTATATGGAAAGAGATTTCAAAACTACATAAAACAAGACACTTCCCCTTCAACAACTGAATAGGATTGATATGGTTCACTGGCATCAATTCTCTGAAGAACAGAGAAAATAATTTTGAATAGTCACAGGAGAGCGCTAAGGCAGAAGCTGTAACGGAAGGGTTGTCTGTACGTAATGAGCAGGAACGTGAGGGAAAAACAACCACGAGAAACAGAAGTTTCCGTGTGAAATCATATGGCCTGATTTTTCCTGACACTACCTCACTGCAGTCATTTATATAAAGTTGCTGAAACAACCAGTGATTCAAGACATGAATATTTTAGTTGATAGCTATTTATGTTTATTTTGGATATACAGAAATATTTTCAAAAGGATGAGGGGCATGGTGATTGACAGCCTAGCTATTAAAGGTATCAAGTGAGCTAGGAAGTGTATATTCATCTGCATGCCCTGCTTATAAACAGTAGTCAGGAGAAGAGAAAATAGGTTTTTTTGGTCTACCAAAAAGAAGTCTACCTGACTTCTTAGGTAATCCTGATTTTTGAAACATTACTTCTTCCCACCTTGAATGAAAAAAGAAGTTTTAAAAGTTGTAGATGTTATCCGGCTGAGCCATTAGGTCCCTGAACTAACTAGAGGTAGCACTACTCTGAGCTACCTCAACCTGAACTTTGGATCTTTCTGTTAGCACTACCGAGTAAAGGGAGGAAAAAGCTCCTTATCCCCTCGTGAGCCCGGGCTCCAGTGTGCCAAGCTCTTCACTCGCAGCAAGGGCCCGAGTCCTCCCCTGAAGGACATACAGTAATGCTGGAGATGGAGTGTGGCAGGGAAGTGGGAAAGACGGCACAGTGGTAGATATAATTTGATACTTCTTCATCATTTGAAAGAATGGTAAAAACTGTTGTTAGCTATCTAAGCTCAGCTAATCCTGACGGAGCTCAGTTTCCCTGTTGCAGATGGGTAATTCTTATGCAGATGTTGCAAGAGGCAGCGTTTTTTTGAATAATTCAGAGTGAATGCTGTATACATAAGAGCATCTGAGGGAACTGTGGAGGTGTTTACGTTACACTGGCACGCGTATGCCAGCCCAGACCCAATGCCTGGCTGCTCTGATGGCCTCTCTCCGAGAGCAGGCAGAGGTCGATACCTGATAGGAAGGTGTAAGAGGCAGCAAATGTAGTACAGTCTGATCCCATGTCCATCTCATCTTGACCTGTAGTAGATGGAAGTTGGTTGAAACCCTTCCAACATGTTCATTCTCATTTTATGAAAGAAGTGAAAAATCAACTTCTAAGATGGACGTTGCTAGTGGAGCAAAGGGACATAAGCAGAAGGATACCTTTCTACAGAGTAATGAACACATTGAGGTATAAGTATCCAAATAGGTCAGCCAGAAAGGAAGAAGTGTTAATAATTAAAGACAAAACTAGAGAATGGAAAGGAAAGTTTAAAAAAAGAACAAGTAAGCAAGTAGCTTATCACAAGAGCATCTTATTAAAAGTCAGGGCAAGCTTTAAGAACTGCTGTGGCAGAATTAAGAGAAAGAAAATATATCTGTAAATGTATATATTATTCAGGAAAACATTTGTGTTAAAAATCACACTGCAGGAAGTGCATACATTGAGATAAGAACTGCCTGAGGGGTGGACTAGTATTTGAGAGCGAATTGAAGCTACTGCACTGAAAATTCCTCCACCTCGTTAGACAGTCAATGAAAACACTGTGCCTGTGCAGCATGTTACAGGTAGGCATCTTGTGGAAAATGAGTCTTTTGAACCTGGCATTCAACAAGGGAGGCAAAATCAGGGAAATTAAAGTGTGTGATGTGGCTTGTCTTGGGGTCAGGGATGCCTTGGTTTTGGCATCAGCTCTCCACTCTGTGTGGGTAGAGCTGCCTCCTTGCCTGCCTCCCTCAGCTTCCTGGCCCACCTCAGGCACCTCTCTGGAGAGAGTCCGGAGCTTTTCCTTTTCCAAGGCAGGTTCCCAGCTGGCTGCCTCCTGCCTGCCTGGGGAGGGAGGGCAGAGTGGGTTTCCCTGGCTCGGTGGCCCTGGGAGAAGGGAGAGGAATCTGTACCTGAACCTCCAGGTGTGCCTGCTAATGAGCACCACAAGAATGAGGAGGAAAGAGAAGCTGAGAAATCTCACAATCTCAGCTATATAGCATGCAGTAATTGTTAGCCATCCCTAGAGACACTGTCGAAACAAGCAGGTTGCTTTGAGCAACCTGATCTAGTGGAAGATGTCCCTGCCCGTGGCAGGGGGTTGGACAGGGTGATCTTAGAAGGGGGAAGGGGATATAACAAGGCTCGCTAGGGTAGAGCTAGCAGCCCCAAGTTTTATCTTAGACTCAAGGGCGGAAGAGGGTAATATTCA
>JMFS01086867.1:0-21826 GCA_000699545.1 Podiceps cristatus
CTATGATTCTATGATTCTATGATTCATCTCAAAAAAACTGTTCAGCTATTGAGTATTTCTCTCACAAAAAGTTCATGTAGAGGGGTTTTAACAGAGGTATGCAAATACCCAGGTAGAGCGCAGGTTGCATTTACAGTGCTATGAATTTCTTCACTGACATCAGTAAGGGCAAGATTTTCACTTTTCCAGTGAACTTGACCTCATTCCTGGACAACAAAAACTATTAGTGTGAACTGTAGGAAAACATACTACTGAGAATTCACTGTGAGAAATGAAAAGAATTTTTACTTTAAAATTATAGGAAAGAAGCAAGATTGATCCAATGTACACAGATAAGAAAGGTCTCTTAAATCTTCTCAAACACAGGTGGCTTCCATTTGAAGTTTTGGCTACCTGACTGTTTTTATAAGAGACCTGAAAAGCCTTCCAAACAAATTCCTCTCTCCTCTATATTCTTAGTATGAAATTCTAGGCCCAAAGTAGTAAAGTTTCGCCTTGTAAGGACAAAATACGTACCTTTGTTCAGCCCTTTGTTCAATCACATGTGCAGGTTACCTAAGGAATTGAACACCCTATAAAGCAATTAAATATAGTTGAAAAGAAAAACCACTCGTGTGCACATCAGCCAACAGAAATTCTGTTGCTTGGAATTATAATAAGTAGTGGGATTATTAAAAAACCCACACTGTTATTCAATACAACTGGGTTTGAACATCCATACGGACCTCTTCTCTCAGTTCTGCAAAAGACACTTTATGCAGATTAAGGGATTTGCATTTTATATTCAGTGATAAATCAGATTCTCATTTCATGATATGGGAAGTTTTGGTTGTGATCTAGCCACAGTACCCAGTTCACTATGCATTGTGGTTTCATCTTTTTTAAAATGCAAGCTTTAAAATACAGTTTGAGAAGTGTTAGTCATTAAGCTTTTCTAAGTAGAACATGTATGACCAAACCAAAGTAGAGCTGCAGAATCACCACACATTTCAGGATCAGAAAGAGCCAACCTGAATAATCAACACTGCTAAGAGGAGCTATATTTGGCTTCACCTGAACAATTAACCTCAAAGTGGCATAGAAAGTCAAGAGGGGGGAATCAAGGAGACAGGCAGAGGAAGAAAATTTAGAATGAACATGGAAGATAGAGGTGTGGGGCATGTTTTAAAAAGAAAAGGAAAAAAGGGAAGATTAAAAGGGGCACTATTAACTGGGCCTAGCAAAAGTACTACAACGAACAAGAAACTGCAAGGTGACATCAAGAGATTTCCTGTCTGTGCAGAGACAGCTCTCATCTACTGTTCTCACAAACAGGGATGTATGTTGAACATCGGTACCTTAAAACCCTTCAAGTTGCAATCTCAGTGCCTACATAAACTGAGCTGACACATCCACTAGCTGCTGTCCCACTGGATCAGAACATTTTCCCTAGAGACTGATGTGGGTCATTTTTATTTTTAATTTCCTGATTGGGCTCTGCATTTTTTTTCCCCTCTTGCTTGTGCGACTTACAAGCTTTGCATGAAAAATTGTAAGAGAATTAATCTTTCAGGTGATATGCAGTACAAAAATTTTCATAGAGGTCCCCAAAGAGAGAAGTGTTCCAAGCTGTAATTGGCAAAACTGATTAAACAAGATATAGTATCTTTTGTGAGAGATGTCTTCTGTTGAAACATACATCAGCCTTAGCTACAGAAGTAGAACATTTGTTTATCTCCGATGAATCTACCTGGAACAATGCCCAAACCATAATTTTTCTCTTAACTGAAGCCATAGATAAGACTCCCTAGCCTTACCCATTTTTTTCAGAGCCCAGTCAATATGGGTTAGAAATTGCGCTTTTGAACATAGGCTAGTTACCAGAAAGCTGTCAGCACCACGTAGATGAAAGACACGCCTGGACTGACTTAACTTTCTCACTTCTCCCCCACACGGTGCATAGCAGCAAGGCGCCTGAGCAGGCTCCCGGACACGGCACTGCATCTCACACTGAGAAGGTACCAGGGTAACCCAGCGCAGTTACTACAAGGACTACATTCCGACTTGAGTAATGATGGTAGGTTCCTTAGGAGCCTATTCTGTTCCTCACCCCACGCTGGGTTCCCCAGGTGTGTAGAGAGGCTTAGGGACCCTTAAAGGAGCTGGCAGAGAATCTGCCCTGCTCTGTAATATAGCAACGCAGAGGAGCAAGGGACCAGCCAGGGATCCAACTCCTAGCCCCCTCCAGCAGCCAAGACGACACTGAGGAGTAAGGAGATGTCACAAGGACTGGCTACAGACTGATTCCTGTTGGGCAATGGAGACTACCCCAGGGTGGCATAAGGTCACTCATACCTTAAAGAAGAACAGAGGATTTTTGTTGTTCATTGAGAGTTTGTTTTGTTTTTTTCATTTTCTGTTTGGAAGAAGGATTTTTATAACCTGGTTATAGAACTTGCTGCCTTAGGTTAGCAGGAAAGACAGACATTGTGCACCAAATAAAGTAACTGAAAGATGATGTCAGTGCCAAGAAGGTTCTGGTTCTTTTTCAGGATCAAGGCTTTGCTCAAAGTTCATAGTTTCTCATAATCCTGTTCACCTTTCTCAACCCTCTGCAAAGGCTGTGAGAATTACTTGTTTACAGACTTCTTCTAGAAATAGGTATCTGCTCAGTTTCGCTAGGTAAGGAACCAAGCAGAGATACACAGAGAGAAGCCACTGTTCCTCACAGAGACAAGATCCTTTCTGCTGAGTTCACATCCAGATGGAGCTGTAAGTCAGAGGATATTGCTTTATAGTTGATTGCTGGTATTTTACCTTGTAAGAAGCAGAGCTTGTTCAGTAGTGCCTGCAAGGATTCAAGGGAGAGCAACTCTAGCCTAGTCATGACTACATCTGTACAGCGTGATGTGGCATACCAGATCTCAGGTGTCCTGGTACAGCCCAGGCACCTGAAGCATTGCTTACAGGTTAGAGCAAAGTAGTTGGAAGAAGCAGAGCATAGGCTAATTGCTTACAGAGGTTGCTAGACAGGCCACAAGCATCCTTGCTTTGACCTCCTCCTACAGCCACTCTTCACTCCAGCTCTTTCATTCAATAGAATTTATAGAAGTGAAAAAGCTAGAGTAAATGTGTGCAAGATGGCATTCTCCAGGAAGCACCATTTCCCTGCTCTATCATATGAGCAGCTACTCACTCAGCCGTTCCCTCGAGAATCGATGCACTTGCAGCATGAGAACATGCTATGCTGCACACTGTGTGATGTTCTACTCCACTATGACCAGCTTCTAGACACTGACTTCAGAAGCTCCATCTTTTGCATGTGACAATGAGGTAGAGGTGTTTTTCATTAACAAGAATTTATTTAGAGGGGGGAAAAAAAAAAAAAAAAAAAGAAAAAGACTAATAGTGGCCAATTTCTTTATCCTGAGGAGGTATCTAGAACCTCTGGAAGACACCTCCTAGTAACAGCAAACTCTGAAGACCACCATTTCAATACAAATAAAGTGCACACTTGAAATCCCTCCTTATCCAATCTAACGGCACAAAGTAGCATCTGTTTCAGGCTATACACATTCCCTACTAGCTGTTAGACTTCTTTATGCAGAGCTATGATCAATCACTGGTTCTCAGGCTAGCTACTCCAAGTTATATATCATCCTAGGACTAAAATAAAAACCTATGCAATCTTCAAAAATTCCATGACAAGAAACTTAATTTTACACACTACTCACCTTGGGAAGATGCAGTCTGAAATAAAAACAACTGGCCTGATGCTCAAAACTGTCATACAGCTCAGTATCTTGGGGGACCACCCAGTCAGTGATAAAATGTTTTTCTTATAGCAGCTAGAGCTGAGAAATATAAAAGCAGTTCTGTAAATTTAGTCACTGGTTGTTGGGAGAGCCGAAAAAAAACCTCTCCATTTGTTATCATATGCTTCAAGAGGGAAAAAAGTCTGGCTTGTAAATTAGGGTGTTACAAACACTATGTAACAAGTTCTGTAAATTCGGTACCTTTCATCAAATTTCAATTATCATTCCATGACTCAGAGCCACTCACCCTCTCAGGTGGGAGCAGTCTAGTGCCTAATGCAATGACTTCTAGTAATGGTACATTATTTTTTTACTCACTTTACATTTTTGAGTTAGCACAGTATGGTGCAGTACAAACATACAATAAAGCACAAAGAAGAACAAATAAGTAAATGCTCCCAAATCTCCTGCTAATCCTAATAAAAACATCAAAGAATCACATAGTTATGCTTTTTATTTATTCAGTAGTCCAGCAGTGCAGTGTAAGAATGCAATTTATTCAACAATTTACTCAAGAGACTCCTGCAACAATATATTCAGAAACTCCTGAGAGACACTCAGCCATGGTGTTTGAAGATTGTCTAATTATGATATTTTACAATGGCTTAATAGAACAGAGGTTAAAATCCCTGGCTGTGTCTTCCCTGCTTTGCAAACAGGGAAAAACATATCAATACTGCCTTGAATCTGGCTCCCCACTGCAAGCCAGAGAGCAGCTTGCACCACCGAAAAGCTAAGAAACACAGGGTTTTTGCTGAACAATTTCAATGTAATTCAAAACATTTTGCAGAATATGAGGTAAATTGAAGAGCAGTTTCGCAATAGTGCATAATAGCAGGTGTAATGTGCACAGCTAAGAGGCAATCAACTGAAAAGCAAAAGAAAGGAAAATAAAATAGTGGGGAATCTCAGATGGGCCTGATGTATCCAGCAAAATAGTAAGTAGCAGCCCTGGTGCTTCATCACAACCCTGACAGCAAATCCAAGGAGAAGAACAAGTAGGCTCTGCTCTTTTTACCATTTATTACATTTCCTCTGCTGCCTCTTTATGAGCTTTAGTACCTTGCTGGTACTTTTAGCCTTTATACTGTCATCACGTTAATACACAGTGTTTCACCACTACGTTCTGACCCCAGTGTAATACAGCAACTGTTGCACTGAGTTCAGGGCGCAGCTAGTTTCAAAGCAGTTTATGTCATTAATAATCCACTTCTGTCGTTGTCCTAATGGCAGGTGGACCACATGCTCCAGAAATGGGGCCCATGTTCAGGAAAACTTTGGGTGGTTTGCCTACTATGTACACTCAAGAAACAGGGATATACAGGAACTTCAGAAGATGAGAGGTATTCTTACCCTCAGCACTGTCGTATCTATATGGAAAGCAATGCTACTTGGCATGTAAGATATACATGTATGACAAAGGTGTTCTTTCGGTATGAAAGCAACTACATAGTGCCAGCTGCTGGCTCCGCTCTAGTGGATGATATGGACGATCTTAAGGACCTTTACTCACCCAAAGGGAAGGAACTCAGCTACAGAGCCCTATCCCTAGGGACATACTTCTAGGACCATACTACCTACAGGAACTAGGAAAGTGGGAGAGAGACAGCCAAGGGGAGAAATGGAGCAAAACAGGGAAACTCAGCCGCCCTCCAGGCAGCATGCCCTTCAGCTTCCATTTCTGGCCCCACGTTTTCACAATCCCCAGAAACAGTGCAAAACAGCTTCAAATCTTTTGCTGCCTCAGGGTGACTTCCCACAGAAGGGGCTAGCTCCTAGGTAATGTGGATGGAGATATTCAGTGGAGAAACTTTTCCATGCATATGGAAAAGCTCTGATGCAAGAGCCCAGCCAAACACGATCATTCGATGACTTTGGCTGTCACAGCACATGCAGAAGAGGAGGACGCAGACTGCTGAGCTCCACCAGTGCTTTCAGAGATGCTATAACGCTTGCTAGGTAGATTGGCACTGGTGCAATATTCAGCTGGTACCCTCATTCTGCCTCACTGCGGGTTTCCATGCTCACATCATTCTGGTGGGAGAAAGAATGACAGCCCCTGACAAGGAGAACAGTATCAAGAAGCACCACTTCGTTTCAAATAGTCATCACAAGAAAGGAGCACAGTACTGCGCTAAAAGCACAGCCTAGTGACTAGATGAACAAAAAGTACTAGTCTCATTGGTTTCAGTGATTAAGAAATTTGCAGTTGTTCTTAAGTGCTTTTTTAAAAGCCCATTAGAGAGACTTGATCTTTGGGTATTTGAACAGATTTAAAGATGAGATACTTGGTCATTTGATGGCTTATAAATCCCAGATAATGCCTGCATCCCCAAAGGTTACTTTAAGCTGTGGAGTGAATCACCACCATCTGCCCACTGCAGCAGGACACTTGCCTGCACCTGCTAGTAGCATCCTTCCCAAAAGCCACCCCCGGCACTGCGGTTCCCATACGGACATTCTCCCAGCAGGAGCTTGTACTCCCAAGTAGGTTTCTGCAGTCCAGGACCCTCTAGATTGCCTGCACACTTGTTTAATTACATGTTGCTGAGGCTTACCTCACCTGAAGTCTTTACGCATAGTTATTACAGCAAAAAGGTAGCTATCTGCTTTCAGTAAAGACCACACACTGAGCTGCTGTTAAGACACCAGACTCAAATAGAAAAATTGCCTGATGAGGTCTCCAACACAGCAGCTACCTACCACAAAAAAAATCTACTTCCAGTTTGGGGGGTACTTCCATTAAAATTATTCACATTTAAGGGTCTTAAGGTGCATTTACTGCTGTGAGTCTTTTCAGGAAGTACAAGGGTTGGATCCTCAATGTGATGATTATGATGATCCATGAGTCAGACGAGGCTGCATCTCACAAAGTTGCAAAGAAAGTGCTCAGAGTACACAGAAGTATCAAGACCAGCTAGAAGTTAACTGAAGAAGAGGCCATCTGAGCCTATGGTGAGTGTTCTCCTGTGTTCTGAGCCTGGCTCAGAGCTCCTGCCTCCCTGGCCCTGGGGTGTGTGCCAAACCATCTCATTCTTCCACTTTTCCCCAGGATCCTGCTGTTTCCTGCATGAAGGCCACTCCAGCCTTTTGAAGAACAGTTTCGGTCTTGCCCAGCTTCTGCTTCTCCAGCAGCATTGGCTGGGACACGCAGGTATCTCTGTACAGCGCTGCTTTCCACCAGGCCTGACCTACCAACTCCAATGGTGCAACACATCCATATGTAGGGACAGGGCAGGAAGGTGTAGGAAGATGCTAATGTGTGTGAGGAGACTAATACCTCTGCAATTACTCATACTTCTTTCAAGAAAGCCACACCAATACGTAATTGAATTTACCACCTTATCACAGTGTAGAAAAAAACATTAAGATTATTTTTAATATAAAATACGCAATACCTTCACAGATTAATAACTGAGCTGAGCAAGTTTCCTCCTTAGTATATGTAATTTTAAATAGTTTCATCCTGTTAATTTCCAGGCAAGTGCAGTCAAGTGATAATGCAGGCAATGCATGCTGCTCCTTGAAGTACACAAGTTTTGAATAAAAAAAAAATTCATTTCATCAAGAGAAAATTTTTTCTCCAAGTCAGAAGAATCAATATAACCTTCCATTTGATGCTGTACAGACACCTAGGGAATAAGTACCTCAGACTTAGGTCTTTAACTTAAGGCCCTGGCAGCTTTCCCAAATTACTTATACTTCTTTCTACTTACGTATGTTTGGAATTTTCTATCCATGTTTGTTTAGAGGGCTTCTATTCAAGTAGAGTAGACGGGAGTTACAACTTCCTTCAGATAAGGACTAGAGCTATTCTTACTGTTTAATGATGAATTGAAAAATTAAATAACCAAGGGAAGAAGTTCTGTCAAGGTTTGAGATGTTGGCACCTCCCTCTGGTAGTGATAGATTAGCCTAGAATCTATTATTTGTTTATGAATATTCTATTACTGTAAAAGAATGCATTATAAGTATTTCTGCTGCTTGTTGACTTTTACTGCAAGAAGTGTCATTTATTTTTCTAGGATCTATACAAGTTTGTCTCATGCCATCTGGCAACCTCATTTGCACATATCTCATTGTACACAGAAGCATCACTAAGTATCTGTTTAAGTTTCCTCAACATGGTGCTTTATTTTTATTATCAGAAACTGTTTTCATTCCGATCACCAGCAGTAAATCCATATATTTCCCAGCTAAACATTATTTCACATTCCATTTAATCTCAGGCAAGTTTCTTCCAATATGCTCAGACTTGAAATTTAATATGAGGATGTCATTGCTTTTTAGGGCCCTGGTCTTCAAGCACACACAACTTTATACACAGAGGTGAAAAACAATTGCCTAACAAATTTGAAGCACCTGGTGCACAAGCAGGATCTATACCGCACACTCAAGAGGTAGCAAGGGAAGATTAACGCATTCACTGCCAATACAGGTTGGCAAAAACACTTCCTTGACTTGGAACACCACCAGGAACGGCCTACACCCTTGTACAAAAAAGCACCTCTGTTCTCAACCCATTTGCACTTCTCATAGACCCTTCAAGGTCTGTAAAAGGGATAGCCAGGTCCTTCTCCCAAGGGAACAGGAAAGGACAACTCTAGTACTTCATTACCAAAAGACACTGAGGTAGGAAATTAACAAAGAGCCAGAAAGAACCATCTGGGTTACAGGCCACTCCAAATGCCTCATCCCTCTGTGACTGAATGCAACTACTTTCTGGAACAAAACAAAAAAATCACTTGATGTAGCATTTGCAGTGAGGTTGTTACCTACCACTTCTGCTTAAGTCACAACAGATTTAGAGCAAGACCCTATGGTAGAATATTCATGTTTTTGCTTTTTTCAATTTTCTTTTCCATATACATATACAGACACAGTATGTTCACAGAAGCCTTGCTCTACCTGCAAGAAAAACAGATTGCTGATTATAAGTGGTTTAATGTGAATAAAAGGCTATATTGACCTCAGTTTATTGATTAGATTAATATAACAGCCAATCAGCAATATAAATCAACATTAACAATCTTTCATTGGCAGCAATGTTATAACAGAATAAACAAAATCTGTTTTGAAATAACTCTGGTTATACTCTATTTCTTCACAATACACATCTCCCATCTGCTTATGTCAAAAGCACAGGTATAAGACAACTAAAATAATAAATATACTCATTCCTATTAACATTTATCCAGAGATTTTATTTTTTTTTTTTACAGAAAGTGCAACACAATTATCTAGGCCTCACACAAAGGAAAAAACCTTCAGAAACAAGTCATTAGAATATTTCACAGAATTAAAGGTCATGTTAACTTTAACTGGCTCTGTTAACTAAGTGACTAACATCCTGGGAGGCTGGTTCAGAATTTAACATAATATATAACACCTACATAATGCACCCAAAGTATTAAACATACATTATTACTTAAGTAAATCCCCCTAAATAGCTAAAAATATATGTATTAGGCAAGAGCCTTGATCTGAGAAGTTAAAGGGTGCCTTGGCAACCCTCCCAGTACTAAACCACAACTTTTTTGCTGGATTCAGCAGACTCCTTTGTATATTTGCAATTAGCTCTTCCATTTCAGAAATGTAGGAGGAAAGAACTCCAAAAGCACAATGGAGAGGGAAAGAGTTGGTTGTGTGGGGTTTTTTTTTTTTTAGTTATTTTCAGTTCTTTCATTCTCAGAGGTATTCTAGAGTAGGCAAACAGATAGGAACAGATTTACTCCCTCAACTGGGGGGAAACTATTCAAGACTGTCCTAGAACATCTTCTTTTCTAAGCATCAACAGATGCTTGGCTGGTGATAACCACAGAGCTCAATTTCCAACGGTTTGCCTCAGTTGGAATCCTAATCCTTTATTTCAAATTTAGATAAATTTTAAGTGAACTTTCAAAGCACTTTAAGGTACACCATAAAGAGTACACGTTCAAAATAACATTGTCCATAAGTGACAGTACCTAAATTTTTATGGTCTATCTCCTTGAACATGCCAACCTACAGAACATTACCAATGAGCAAAACTACTTCCTGACTCGAAGATCAAAATCTGTAAATTCTGGTTTCCAGAAATCAGAGGGCCCTAATTAGCTTCCGTATCTTCACCTCTTACATAGTATCTCCTACCCTTAAAGAAGTCAAGGCTAAATGAGGGTAATTTTCTGACTACAATAATTGTGCAATACTGACATTTACATGTACCTGAAATCCTGCAACTAAATGGCTGAATAGATTCATGTTGTGTTACCTTTACGCCAGGGACACTGGAAATGCAAAGTAATTCCACAGTGTATGTGCTTACCTCCTAGCACCCAGAGCCATCATACTCTCTCTAGACACATCAAGAACTGCTTTTCCTGGGAGGTACAGCTGTGTCCTAGATCGTGCACAGCATCCGGATCTGTCACTGCATCCGGAGGAGTGTAGCCAGCAGGTCAAAGGGGGTGATCCTCCCCCTCTACTCTGCCCTGGTCAGGCCCCACCTGGAGTATTGTGTCCAGTTCTGGGCTCCTCGGTATAAAAAGGACAGGGATCTCCTGGAGAGAGTCCAAAGAAGGGCTACGAAGATGATTAAGGGCCTGGAGCATCTCCCCTATGAGGAAAGGCTGAGTAAGTTGGGACTGTTCAGCCTTGAGAAGAGAAGACTAAGGGGGGACCTAATTAAAGTTTATAATTACCTGAAGCAGGGGATGCAGGGGGAATCAGCCAGCCCCTTTGCAGTGGTCTGTGGGGACAGGACAAGGGGCAATGGCTGCAAGCTGGAACACAGGAAGTTCCGCACCAACATGCGGAAAAACTTCTTCACAGTGAGGGTGACAGAGCACTGGAATAGGCTGCCCAGGGAGGTGGTGGAGTCTCCTTCACTGGAGATATTCAAGACCCGCCTGGACGCCTATCTCAGTGCTATGTCCTAGGGAGCCTGCTTTGGCAGGGGGGTTGGACCCGATGATCTCTCGAGGTCCCTTCCAACCCCTACAAGTCTATGATTCTATGATTAACACACTGGCTCTGGCAGAGGTACTTCAGTCAAAGGTTTACCAAATTGCCTCAAATGACAAAACTAATATACAGAGGATTTTATTGAAGTATTTAAATTTGGAAGAGGCTAAACACCACACTAACATGCTTTTACAAGAATTCCAGTTGATCGAAGGCAAAGGAGGAGCAGGAGAACTATCTCAATCATTTGAATGAATCCACACAACAGCTGACACAAGGCATTGAATCATTCACAGGTCTTCATTTCAGTTTTCTTTAAGGTAAGCTTTCATAAAGAAATATTCTATACATACCTGTTTATTTCCACTATTCCAATGTTACCCTTAACACTGAAGTCCTCATTCCATGTTAGTAATTTCTTTACCAATTATGTCAACATTTGAATTGAAAAAATTTGAACTGCAGATCAGGGACCAGAAGAAAGGAAGAGAAGAATAAATCGCATCAGTATGCAGAGCCTGAATGCCCAAATTGGTATTACTGCTCTGTGCGAGCTAATGGATGACTACCTTCCCCAGCCATGGGACAGAAACTTACCTCTTTGTGCTGACGGTAGCTACATTTATCAGTGCCAAATGTGCCTGTATTGGCCAGTTCTGAAGGATTTTTACTACACTGAAAGTCAGGAATATCCACTAAAGATTAGATTAACCCTAAATTTGCCATACCATTTAATTGCTCTACCCAAAATTTTGCCATCAGGAAAGAGAAGGTAAAGAGACAGAATCGTATTTAGCATATGGGTATTACCTGTTTACATTATCCAACTGCACATAGTTGTGCAGTTGGATAAATCATTTTGATTTATCCAATTGCACAACTATCCAGCATTCCCAGCTACATATCTTTCACACTGTAATCCTCCCGAGCACAAACAAATTGGCAACAGTAAAACAAAAGGTAAGATTTCACCTCGTTGATAGTAGGTTCTTGGAGAATTTGAATATTGGACTCTTTCCTGATCTAAATAGACACTTTCAAATCAAGGCAGTAACTAGTTTGCTTTCCAAAAAAAACATACTTTAGCATTGAAGAGACTATAGGGTTTTTCCTACAGTTTGGAACAATATGTTGTAACCTTTTATTCTAAGAATTACCTTGCCTTTTTTTTCTTTTTATTAGGTCATGTGAGACTACTCACTACTAAATAACATTTCAGGCTTCCAGCATGACATGGGAGGGTAAACAATACATCAACTACATAAACAGTATTCATCAACATAGTAGAATCAAACCTATTTAGAGATTTCTGGGTCATTTTTGCTTCTGGGCATAAAAGCTACATTTATAATCATTTTAGGCAGCATTATAAACTACTTCATAGGTATAGGAAATGTCATATATAGTAAGAACAACCCTATGAAAGAAATCTGTCAAGACTCCTTCTATAAAATGATGCACAAAATTTTCGGCTGTAGTAAGACACCACTGTAGCAGCACAATATATTTTAATGCAAAACAACTTCAAAAGTACAGGACTGGATTCACACACTGCAGGAACTTCTCCTGAGAAGAAGATTTTTAGTTTGATGGAGTCCAGGACAAGAAAAGCAACACTTTTATAGCTCAATCCTTATCCAGTCAAAATCACTTTACAAGTGGCTTGGCCACATTTGAAGGCAAGTACTTAGGTCATATAAAATCCATTTCCCACAGAGAACCTAAACCAGATGTTCTCTGCCAGAAAGCAGAGCAAGGAAGAGAACACAAGAATGTTGGCTTGCAGCCCTCCGTTTTGTACCTTAGGAGTAGGAGCAAAACCTCGTGGCATCACCTCTGTGATGCAGATTTGTAGGGTGAAGAAATGCTCAGGTTATTTAAAGTCTGTGCACATTCACTACTATCTCCTGCATTAGTTAATATCAGCCTAAAAAGAGTAGAGTATTAACAGCTTTTGGACACTCTACAGATGCTCTCAGCTGGGAACTATTCAGTCTAGCTCAATTTCATACTCAACATGTTCTCCCAAAGCACAAGAGAGGTATGAGGAAACCTGCATATAACCAGTGAGTTGCCTTCAGCATGCTGAAAAATAAGCATCATGCCAGATGGGATGGGACTGCTGTTTTTTTGCTTGATTCAAGCAAATGTGCCAAATAATCTTAAAACAAAAAATGTGACATGCAAAAAAACACATTGTTGCACAGCCCATTGTTCTGGGCAGCCCTTCAGGGTAAACTCTCTCCCAGGTAAATCAAATATTTGCTGCAGAAAGGGCTTTGGTTCAAGCAGTTTCTTCGTTCTCTGTGTGTGTATGCAGAGGATGAGAGATTTGGCATTCTTAATGGAATATTTTTTTAATTACCATTTGAACTTATTAGAGAAGCAAGAAGGACACGACTGGGACAGTTATTTTTGTGCAGTAAAGCTTAATACAGCCTAGCAGTTGTTAGAGCACTTGCAGTTAGTAGTTTCTAGTATTAGCAATAGAACTTGTCTGCTCTTCAGCATTCTTCACTTACACCTTTAGCAGTGTCAGTGACAGCAAAGTTAGGGGAGATGAGTTGCACAGAGGGGCATTAAAACCAAAATTGATTAATTGCTCTAGACCATATGAAAAGCTTCACTTCAAAACATTACAAATCTGAACAGATAATTTAGAGAAAAAAAAAATTTATATAATAGCTTTCCAAGTACACAGCAGCCTTGCTATGCCCCACTGGGAATTTTGGCACGATGCTTTCAGCTAGAAGAGAGACCTGACTATCAGCTCTCTGTCAAAGCAAATAACTGACTAAACCAAGTATGGGATCAGGGCAACCAAGATCAGTTACCTAAATCAGCCTCTTGACAAACAGCCCACAGTCACCCAAGAACGGCTTACCCACTGGATCACAGACACTGAGGTGCCTTTCTTACAGCAGCTCAGGAGAGTCCAATGCTCTGATCCCTGCTTCTTTAGTATAGCCTTTGTTGGGTTTGTTACTGCTTTTTCTGTGTACAAGTTAGCACTATGAACTGTGGTGTTCTTACCTCTGAAGTTACTTACATCCTCACTGCATGTGTTGATTACTGGACAGAACTCCAGTCACTTCCTGATGTGCTGACCTTGCTTGTTTAACCTGCTGAATCTGCTGCTATGGCTATGTTTTAGCCATAAACTAAAAGAATTCAAATACCATCCTTCAGGAATTCTGAAAGTCTCATTTCACACTGCCATGCATACCTAATATCTACATCATTTATCCCTCCTAAGTGCAGGATCCTAAGACTTCTCCTTTGGCTAGCATAGCCTTTTATACCAGTTAAGATTAAGACTTATCCTCCTTAATGATACTCCAAGGCTTTATAATCAGATAAAGAGTAGCTTTCCCCATCACCAGACAGGACATGACAGTACTGCTTCCCAAAGAAAGTATACTTGCAGTCTGGGCAATGAGATGTTGATCACTTCCACTCACTCTGACCTTTTGTTCCGGTGAATTGGCAGTTCCTGTGCCAGGCAGTGCTCTGTTGAAGTGCCTCTTCTGGCCCTCATTTTTTAATCATTATATACTTTGACTTGTGCTTCTGCAGCAAAACCCATTCTCTCAAATGATGCTGTTGAGCTTTTGTAATGTCTCTTGGAATTCAACATGGGTTGAATTTCTCACCTGCAAAGTTTTGCAAAGTCTATTTCTCAGCATTTAGAGTAGGGCTGATGTGGTAACATGCTTGTAGTTAGAAAAAAAGGTTTCGTTAACAGCATTTAGCAGTCCAGCTGTTGATGTCATTAAAATAGAGTTACTGAATAACTCAAGGAAATAGATTTCTGGTAGCAGTAACCTCAAGTAGTATTCTTATTAGATTAAAGCTTTTCTAGTCAGGATACTTGTAATATTTAATTAGGCTTCTGAAAGAGTAGTTTATATATTGCAGAACTGTCTGTCAAAACATCGCAAATTAGCACAAGTATTTGCACTACCACAAAGCAGAATGGGAATAAGTCAGAGCTTGCAGTGAGCACTGTTTAAGTGATTCTTAGCCTGATTTAACACTCCAAAGTTTACTCAGCTGTCCAGTTCAAACATAGCAATTCATGATCACAAAAGCAAATGAAGATGATTAAGGAGAACCTAGGAAGCATCCCTGTAGCACCAAAGCATGGGAAGGACAGTTTGGACTACACTGTAGTGGCAGCCACAGAGTAGCCTCTGCTGCTTACAGACTAGATCATGGCTGCATCTAATCCTGGATTTCCAAAAGTCCACAGGAAAACCACAATACCTCAAAAGCTTTCTGCAAGCTTTCCACTATTTTTTCAAACCGCTCATTACCAACAGCATTCAGGAGCAGAATGCCAGTGTCACACAACTCAGTCTGGACACAAGGCCCCAGCAATATCCATCTACATTTTGCAGTTTTATTCCTAACATTTTATCAGACAACTAGAACTCTCAGCTTAAACTTCAGTTGCTGGTGCATCCCTGTTTTGGGCTTGTTCCATTCATATTCATCCTGAATGCATTCTGCTATACTCTCCCCAGCACTTTTGTTTTGCGAACAAGCATGTTTTGTTTTCTCCCATGCTAGCCTTTACACATGGGGACTGCCTCAAATACATGCAGTACTTGCTCAGCTTCACAATAATTCTGCAGAACCTAGAAACAAAGTTTCACAGTGACAAAACAGCTAGAGTGCCAAGACAAATGTCCTTCATGCTGAGCTATGCATATTCTCAGTTCCTCATAACCATCTGTCTGTAACTGTATCTGACAAGGAAAGCAAGTGCAAGTACCTGAGGCAACAGTCACCTTCATCCTATGGCTGTAACACAATGAGGTACAATGTGATGGTAGCTCCAGGTATAACAACTGAAAACTTGAGATTGGCATTTTTCATCTCAATATCCACTTCTACCATTGAAGGTCCTCTCAGGACTTGCTATTAAGACTGTTTTCCGGGTGTGCTTCTTTTCTTCCCAGTGCTGGAGATAAGGACTTTAGGCAACAAATCCTCCCACATCAGCATCACTCTGTAGTGATCAAGGCCGCAGAGCACCCTCTTCATGAACTTCACAAATTCTAAACCCTCCATGGATTTGTAAGTCATGGACCAGCCCAGACCTGCCGAACAGAATCTCTTCTGAGCACTCAAGCACCTTCTTAAAGCAAAGGTAAGTTCTGTGAATAGATGTTAGATCTCTGTATAAGTATCTTACCTAGTGAGCACTCCACGGGGATGCCTAGGAGTTGTTAGTGAGTATTAGTGTATGTCTGCTGCAACACAGGAGACAAGAATTACAAGTCTGTTTTCATTTCCTAATGTAAATTGCATTCTGTTCTGGACACGGGATCAAATACTTAATTTATCATCAAAATCCAAAAATAACTTAGCAAAAGACATAAAAGTGAATTAAGATTTTATCATAAGCTACACTGTGGGGAAAAGCAATTGGCACATCCTTTAACTGCACAAGCTAGTGAGCTTTGCATTTGAGGAAAATCCAAGCAAGCTGTGGAAAAAAAGGACCAGAGAAAGTAATAACCATCATTCAACTGCAGAACAATAAGTAGTTGTTTGGAAATCACCCAGAAGTTTTTCAAATGCATGCCTGGATGCAAGGTGATCCATGGTAAGCCATCAATTAACACTAACAGAAGAAAGCAAAACTAATCAGGCAAATGACCACCTAATAAACAGCCAGCTAGCCAATGCACAACTAAAAGCTAATGATACTTCAGAAAGCTCAAAGAACACCTTAAAGAGATACACAAGTGGTAAATTAATTGCCTGTAGTACTCCAGTCTGTTGAAGCAGCTAAGGAAAAAAAGAATTTAGCATAAATTTCATTATAGGTAGGCATTAGTGTCATATTCCTGCCTGCTACCCACCTGAATCCACTGACTCTCAAAGATATACATGTGCTGGTTTAAGCAAAGTTACAGTTTTTCTGGTCTTAGTAAAATCTGAATTGGTGATGCTTTCATTGACTCAAAAGCAGAGCAACCTAGAAGTATGACTTTTTTATTCTAGCATTATTTCCAAGCATCAATTAAAACTTAGCAGGAACAAGCCTGTGTGCTTCCAGATAAGCTGGGAACTAATAAGCTTAAAACAAAGGATCACATACGTGCCTACTTGAAAGTCATTTCTCAAGCAGCTAAGAATGCACCTACAACAGAGATAGCCCTACATGTACTGTAGTATCTAGAACCTGTGTAAGTCATTTAAGCTATTAATATATTCCCACAGTACATTTTCTTTGCTCATTAGAAAGGGTATTTAGCTAGTCTAAAGGCTCAAACAGGCACAGCTGCTTTAAGCTGACAGCAGAGAAACATGGATCCTTGACAGAATTTACCTGCAAAAGCTACAAGACCTGCCCTAATTTGCCAGAACCAGTCATTTACAGCAGGTCCCTCAGGTAGAAGCCAAAGCACTGTCACAGAAGGGGCTTTGGCACCCTAAGGCTTTTACGTTTTGAAGTTCTGCCTTAAAGCTGAGCCTTTCCACCACCACAGGAAAATCAGTTTTCTATTGTCAGAAAACTAGCAACAAAGAAGCAAATAGCTTTCTGCTATACTTTCTAATAGCAACTCTTCTTCAGAAGAGCTCAGTCACAATGTCAAGCCTCTCCATGCTGGTCAACCACTCCACCTGAAAAAGCAGCAAGCATCTCTCGCAGCCTAGGTTCCAGAGAAGGTGGTCACAGAGAAGGCAAGACAAAAAAGGCTATACTTGTACTATCTTAACTTCAATACAAAGAGTCTTTTTTTCCTAACCAACATGTGATACCAAGAAAGTGTTATCTGCAAACACCTTCTGCAGTCTGAGGCAAATGCTTTCCCCCTGCACACCCAAACATAAGGATTTTGCCCATAAACACTAAACATAAGAAACCACAGGCAGCTAGACACCAAGCCCTAGAGATACTGATTACATAATTGCTCTGAGAAAATACAGAGAAAAATACAAATACAGACCACTAGCTAGAAATCCCCCACAACCCTTTGCACTAGATAAAAAGCTCAGAACAAAATTCACATAGAAGTTATCAAAACACAGCCCTTACAGATTTTCCTAGTAAGTACGTGTAAGAAACAAGTAAAAAACCCCACAAACAATAGGCAGTACTAAAGCCTTTTTTCTTTAACTAGTATAATACTTTAGCTATATTAAACAATTCAGTAGAGCCTTTACCCAAAGACATTTATGACTGAAAAGGCCTTAAACAGGTACAAGAAAATAAGTCATAAGCAAACACAGACAGGAAATAAATCATAAGGAACACAAAAGTTAAACTAAATGCTCTATACCTAAGTGCTACATTTTTAAGTAAAAACTACCCCTCTGCTAATAATGCTACATCCTGGCTTCACTACACCCCAGCTATACTACCCAAGAATACACAAACAGTATCTTCCCCAACAGATTACTCACCACTCCAGAGTGGGGGGGCCCTTTATATAAACCTACCCTCAGTACAATGCTCTGGAGGCAGGTCCTATAAATTTGGCAATGGTAAACAGCTGCTGCTTATGTACACTAGAGAGTTTGAAACAGGAAGCTGCTTCTGTCTGGTAAGTGTACCAGTTTGGGCTTTTTTTCTTTGCTTTTTTTCTATTTTTTTTTATCATTTAAGCTTATAGCAATTGTAAAATATAGGCTGCAGATAAGATATACATATGGGAAACTTGCTTTTATAAAAGTGTCTAATATAAATTAACTGTCTCCCTTAAGACAAGAGGAGAGGCTCTAACAGTTCTGTGAAGCTGTCTGATAACAACAGCTTGTAGGTATTAGGAAGAAAAATGTAGTAGCAATTCAAGTACAATATGAGTATTACTGGCAGCAGCCCATCGTGGCTCTCAAAATTGTTTTTTGCTCTCAAATAACTTAAGAACAAGGAAGTGATAGTAAAATAGATACACAAGAGGGCTTTGTTTTCTCTGTCTAGATTTGTAGAGAGGATGGAATCCCATGAGTGACAGGGCTAGTAGGGGATCAGAAGTGGTATTCCTTGAGCAAGGACTGGCTTGAACCACTACCTGTGCTAATACTTGAATAAAAAGCAAGCGCTTACAAGTCAGATGTTAAAGAGCTTGGGATGTATCATAATAGGTGCTTGGTATAGTTTGAGAGTTAAGCTTTTCTTTGTCCAGTACTTCAGCTTGTTTTTGACATGAATATTGATCCAGTCTTATCCTATCCTGACCGCTCTTAGCTCCTCAGTATTGCTGTAACAAAGTATGTGGCTTAACAGAAACATCAGTGAGCAGCAACGACTTCATGGAAGGCTTCTGAAATAATGAGAAAAGAAACACAAATAGATTTTGTGTTCCATAGCATGCCTTAACGTAGCGATCTCACGGTTGCTTTTATATCCTGAAAGGGAGGGGAAATGCTGTTCTACAGCAACTATAACTTTAAAAAAAAAAAAAAAGTATCAGGAGCAAACACCCCATAGCAAAGTTTTAACCTAGTACAAAAATAATGGTATGTCTTAAAAGTTAATAAACAACAAAAAAAAAAAAAGTTAAATACAAAAGTTTCTGTAGTAGAGCAATGGAAGTAAGTGGCAGATAAGATGTTTTATGCTTATTGACAAGGGAAGTAGTATTTTTTTTTCTGGAAAAAGCACAAATATTGATCAGAAAATAACATAAACCACTGATACTGCTCAAGTTTTTCAATGCAGAGCAAGTGGAACTAGATCTGCAGAGTATCAGCGTTGTCCCATTCAGTAAGTTATGCCTACAATTTAACTTCCAGTAAAATTAATTATCCCTACACAGGAAACAGACTAACTAGGAAAACAGTTCTGCTATAATTAAATTAGTCAGCTTCCTTTGTAGATTATACAAAAACCACAAATATGTAGTTTAAGATGCAAAATTGCATGCAAATATACCCTGTGAGCATCCCTTCTATCGTATCTTAAATGTAATACTTAAGATTTGGCTTCAGTTTGTTATTGTGTGGTTTCAATTAAGTATGCAATGATAAGGCAATTAGGAAATGTCAAATGATAAACATCTTCAAATTCTAAACTAGCTCAAGTTCCAAAAAGAAAAAGCTACATCTGAACAAAACAAATTATTTCAGTCCTTGAAATCATCAATGAAATACAGCATGTAAATCTTAGATTACCTTCTGCTTTTCTATTGTGTTCCCTGTACATTAATAAATGTATCTCCATAAACCCTTGAGAAGTGTTAGATTCCTATGAAAACAGTGGGGCTAAATGCTGCACTGGTACAGTGTCCGACCTGAGATCTGCTGTTACTGCGCAGCTTGAACTCTTTAACACTCGTTAGCATCTGATCCTCAGAGACTCCCATTCATTTCAGTAACAACAATGAATTATTAGCACTCCTGAAAATCAGCCCCGTGCTGTTTTCAAGTACTTAAGACCCAAAAACTATAAGGACCACCCATTAATAGTTTGGGTTAAGTGACTTGCATTGTATCATACAAACTCAGTGGCAAGAGCTGAAATAAATATAGCTCCCCACAGAGGTTTTTCTCATGCTGAACAATACTCTCTCAATCTGCATTCCTGATCTCCTTAACTAGCTTACTTCTGGGGGGAAAAAAAAAAAAAATAAAAAAAAAAATTAAAAAATCTCTGATCCAAAGTTTGGTCACCACAGTCTTGAATTCTTTATAAGCTTCTGGCCCTTAGGAAACAGTAAACCTAACTATGGAGACTACTGCGATGATCCATATACCCTCCCTTAAGCAGGCATTTTACCTTCTGAGTAGTTCTAACAACTAAATTTCTTAATGTGCCTATGCAAGATAGCTTCAAAATGTAGCAAATTCTGTATTACTGCAGATTATCAGCAAATAGGGAATTTTAGATTCATGATAGAGAGATCTCAGCTTTGGCCTACCAGATTACATAGGTCAGCTACTAGCTGGTGTGGAAGCACAGTCTGTGCCACTGGCTTTTAAAGTCTTGATGGAAGAGGAGTGGTGATACACTGATTTTTTTGTTGTCTATTACAAGCTGAAAGAGTAAAAATAATACTTACAGAAACCTGTCTTGCCTTACCCTTTTATCCCAGGTCTTGAGTCCTATGGGAGGTTACATGAAGGACAAACATTTCCTAAAGCAGTCAAATTTAGCCATATTTTTTGTAGATTACATGCAGTATAGTGAAAAACAGAAGTAACTGAAACAGTGGCTTACATCTTTTTCTGGAAAGATTAGTTTATGACCAGTTCAGTTGACAAAGAACAACCTAACATAAAGCTGTTAAGCCATTTCTGTGTGTTGAAAATACCTTCTCTGCTCCCCAAGTTAAAAGTCTAGGGAGGTAACTTCAGCTGAACTGTAATATACCAACAGAAGTTTCCCTGCTCACTTAGACTATTCCTCTGTGCATTTGTTTTTATAACTTTATTAGAATTTAAAAGAACACTTATGGATGAGACTGTTCACAACTGAAGACAGGGCACAAACCCTCCTTAACAGCACTGTAACACTTGATGTGGGTGAGCTGATTCAACTGTGCTGACAGGGACGTTATTTTCTGTTTTCTTCCCAGCTAATTCTGGAACTTCTAACTTCATGGTGGGACAGCTGTGGAGCTAAACTAGCTTGACTATGCTTTCTGGTTGTTAGCTTTCACTGGTCAACTGTGACTTGGCTCTTGCAAATCAGACAAGTGTCTGAGCTGGCAGAGCAGCGTATGCCAAGGATGTCCCTTGTTTATGGCAGTCTGATGGATTTTTGGCCATGAAGTGTTCCTAAGTTTTACTCTCCTTTTGGTAAAACCCTGAACTGTGCTCGTGTGCTGCAGCAGGCTTGGGCAGCCAGGACCGGCTCCTCTGGGGAGGCTCACTTGGAATGGAGGTGGCAGAAGGCAGATTTCCCTCCTCACCAAGCAGCAGCAGTTCAGCTTTGTGAGCTGCTGACTCCTACTGTGTGAACATCGACTACAGGAAGACCTAAAATGCGTACAGAAGCAAACTAGATGTCAGGGTATATCACCTCCATTTATCTTTTACACCATCAAAACGATCTGAGCCCGTCATTTGAGGCAGCAGGCAGCTTCTGGCGAGGGCAGTGCTCCGGGGGCCTGCAGCTATGCGAGCCC
>KL276606.1:5905-21154 GCA_000699545.1 Podiceps cristatus
GACAAATGGATGGTAAAAGCTTTTCAAAGATACCCTTTTGATATGCTGCTTAAAGTACTGTTATACAAGCATCTTTGTGGTGCATCTCTTGACAGCATCCAATTTTAGGTTCCTTGTATTACTGTTGGACAAGTGCTTGTGTTCTTGCTGTTTCTCTTTTCAGGTAATCAGTTTTTAGGATGTTACACCAAAAGCCTGCTGAAATCACTGGAGTCATTACATCAGTGTTGATCCAATTTCTACCCATGTTTCTCTGTAAATGTCTTCTTGAAGAACCAATTTCAGCTATTTTCATGCTTTCATTTTTGATGATGCCTTTCATATGTCGTGACCTTTTCAGAGAAACCCCAGAACTTTAGGTATCTAAAGAAGTGATTTGGGTAGACGTGAGAGGACTGTTGCATGCTTAACAGCATTTTCTTGGTTTTAGTGTGCTTGTTTATTGCCGTTTTACTTAAATCTATGTTGAACCAGGAGGATATTTAAGAGAGAAGGCATAGGGAGCAGTGGGGCCCAAGTGAGATCTATATGTGATAAAACTCTGTTAATACATGTAACGTTTTTAGTTAAAAACCATTAAGTCTGATTTTTCAGGATTGTTATATTTGTATACAGTATTATGCAAAATCCTTTTTTTCAGTGATATTCCAGTTTTTCCGTGCTTACATAGATCAGAGTTTGGTCTTTTGAGATTAAAATGATCTTGCCTCAAACAGCGATTTATTGTATGTAGCTTTTTCCGTAAAGCCGCATAAATTTGACCTTATGTTTCATCTTAAAGGTACTTATTTGCTGAAGAAAAATAAGTCTGGAGAATTCAATCAGGCAACTTCAAGATTGGGAATAGATTTGGTGTTATTTCTGATATTCCAGCCATGGGTATCAAATTCTAAATCATATAAATTGTTTAACATCTTATCCTGAAATATTTGCATCTGTCATCCTGATGCTAGTTTTTTGTAGTAGATACCTAGAACAGAATTGGAATTTTTTGTTCTGCTTTGCATATTTAAAAGTTACTATAAAGGGTGAGGGTTCCCTTGTGCCCTGAAAATGTTTTTCTTCTCAGATTTGTTACCAGTTTTATGAAGCATAGAATCCGTTATGTTACCATGAAGGGCCAGTTAAATGAACTCTCTAAACCTCAATTTTGGAGTTTTAGAAAGCAGGCATTCTTTATTGCGGAGCCGGGCACACGGGGGATCTCTCCTCCTAATGTGTGCCAGGTTTGCTAGCTACAGAGATATATGCAATCAGAATATACATATTAATTAGATTTCTGTGAAATGATTACCATATTCATGTTATTTCCCGGGACTCCTTAATATATGTGAATGTCCTTTACGCATGCACATTTATATCCATCAGTGGTCTTTTGAGTGGTCACTGGTAGCCTTCCTCGCTGTGTCTACTGGTTGAACCCAGCCTTTGGGCATGCTCATTTTGTTTTTGGCTTGGTTGCACAGTTCTACTGATACAAAACCAGCTTAAATCAAGCACATACTCCTTACCTATTCTACTCAAGGATACAATGTTAGCACACATGTGGCTAGGAAGGAACATGAATGGTTGTTTGTGTTCCTAATAGTAATGTGAAGTAGTGTGAAAAATCTGAACTTTGAGTAGCTTGTCATCAGAGATTTGAGATCACACCTGAACACATAAAGCATCCAATAAGTGTTGCCTCTGGTAGCTGTGTGGAATGAGGATACAGCAGTTGTATCAACAGAACAGTCATCCAGTGTGGTATCAGTTGAATTTTTGTGGGGGTTAACCTCAGAAGTCCGCTGAATGTGATCAAACTGGAAATAGATTACACCCGGGTCTAGCATAACTGCTGCTGTTTACTTATATGGCATCCTTCATATCAAGAAGTGGAGGTGAGGATGTAAATGAGTCAGTCACCTCCATGGCGTTGAAAGGATTTTAGTAATCTTCATGGCTGGTATGCTTTAAAAAATGTATTAAAAAATGTCTGTTTTGTAGTTCTTCTGACTGTGCTCAGGAGCTGTACAAAGAGAAATTAAGTGCCTGTCTACAGCTCTTGTGATTGAATGTTTTAAGGCACATTTTAATGCATTCTAGTTCTATGTAATACAGCTATGAGAGGAAAGAATTGGAATCAGATTGATCCTATTGCATACATTTTTTTTTTTAATCAATTTCCTTTGACTAAGATGGTGGTAGGTGAACTGCTAGTTTTATGTATAGTTCTGTGCAATTAGGATTTTGATCCAGGCAAAGAACCTTAGGGTCACAATTTCTAAACTGTTACTTAGAGCCCTGCACCCAAGTCCTCCCATATCTGCTGCTCTGTCGTGGTCAGTAGCTTCAGAATGTTTATGTTAAAAGTGTTGAATCTTGGTGCATTTCGAGTGCAGAGGTTGTTTTTCAGTAGGGAATTGAACAAGCATTGTCAAAATTCTAGACTTATTTTAGCGTTTTTTGAAGACTACTTAGTTTAACTTTTGGAAAACACTGAATTGACTGGAAAAGTGTATTTTAAGGTGACAGTTGCTGTGTTCACAACTGGAAGGGTGTTTGCAAATTGTACTCCTCTGATTGCTTGGAGTAAGATACAAGGTTTTAAACCAACATGAGGGAAAAGGTTCTGCAATTGTCTTGCTTTTTACTGCTTTAGTAAGCAGCAGGTAAGTAACTGATTACTTAGAATGTGTCTATTTCTGGGGAAGCTGATGACTGTAGACATTTATCTCTGTAGAATGTGTTTTAAAAACTGACTATTTTTGTAACAACTACAGTATGATACTTCACTTTTGTTGTTACTCTTTACTGTAGACAAGTAGTTAGTTGTCTTTATTTCTTTTAAGGATTAGTATTTACAGCTCTACATCCATGATGCTTAATTCGTGCCTGTGATATTTCCAGCCAATTGTGTGTGCATATTAAATGCATCCTACCTTTTGTGAAAATTGACCAAGCACATCTCTTTAAAGGATTTTCACGCCTTTGACTTGTGGCATATGAATAGAGAGCCTGTACTGGGACCTTGCAGTACCCCAGAAAGAGGTCCAAAATTTAATGATGTAGCTTCAAAATAGCAGTTTCTTTAAAGCAAATAAAAAAATTCATGCTGAATTAAGCAGTAGGTTTTTCATTTATTTTTATGTGACTTGAATAGTAAATTATGTTTAAAGATTAAGGTAGGAGAGCAAGAAAGTCTTGGTTCACTTTGGCATTAACACATTTCTTTCAGGTATTGCATCTGAATTTGGAGTGCGAGGTTATCCAACAATTAAACTGTAAGTTGATGGTTCCCACTGAATTTCTAACAGTTACCTATCCTACCACTGATTTCATGACCATAAAAAAAAAGTAGCGCACTCTGCTTAAAAATCCCAACCAAACCACCAAAAATCCCCCAAACCCAAAACAAACAAACAGAAATTCTTTTACCATCACATTTTGACACTGTTTGATTTCTACTGGGTTGTTTTGCTTTGAAATTCAGTAAACCAAGCTTTTTATTTAGAAACAAAACTCTTAAAGGCAGGTTAGCAAATTTGGAATTCATTTAACTGCTGTTTTCTATGCAACTTTGTGAAAGTATGCATATATAAATATATCTTTCATATATATATTTGTGTTAAATTATTGTTATTAAAAGGAATTTCATGCACGTATTGATTTGACACGTTAAGAGTGATTCAGACAGTAAGTGCATACCTGAGTCGTCTTGTTACCTGTTACGAGTTGCCAGTTGCATTTTCTTATTTTGAATTAACTTTCTCTTCTCTTCAGTGTACCTGAAAATCTTATGTAAATGACAGTAGTGGTTACTATATAGGGTGAATTGTGAGAGCAGTTGTTTGACAGGAGAAATATATGTAGATTTTTTTCCTTCATGTAATTAAAAAAACCCCAAAACCCAAAACTAAACAAACCAAAAAACCCAACCAAACAATGGAAGACAACATTTATGGCAAAATACCGGTACATAATGGTATTACGTCTACTTGCTTATGACACATGTAGTATATAGTCCACTATAAGGTCATGTTAAATAAAGACTTAGTAACTTTGAGTACTTTTTACTATGAACATACTGTGTTTCTTAGCAGGTTACTGTTTAAGCAAATAGTATTCATAATATATAATAAATCTAGTCAAGTTAATTTTCTCAAAAAGCAGAGATGTTTAAGCTTATTAATCTTTAAGGATGAAAAACTTTATTGCAATATAGAGGCATAGAAAATTTGGTTTATGATTGGTTTTTTCCTATGAGTTTCCTAAATCTATAGAGTTTCAAAGAAAGCCTGTTAGAATTAGTAAAACTTACTTGAACATAATACAGGAGTGCTGCATCCCCTCTCAGCAGAGTACAGTAAACTGACCAACACTTATGGAAGCTTAATTTAGTACATTAATTCAGAAGGTTTTGCAGGTCATTTTCAATAATGAAAAATATTAAAGAAGCTTATGTTCGTCTTTTGCAAGGACTAATCCCTAAGCAGTATAAATGCTGAATGTTTGGGGTTTGCTTTGGGATTGTGGGGTTTTTTGTGTGGTCATAAGCAAATGTTCCAAATGACCTGTGTGTTTACAAATTAAATAACTGCTGTACACTAGGAAAAAAAATCATAAAAGAATGTTAATTATTTTTAAAAGTCAGTAAATCAGATATTGTGTAAATAAGTTTTTGCTCTGTAATTCTGTTATTGCATTATTGAGTTTTATATTTACTGACCACTTCTTTTATCTGGCTGCTTGAAAAATTATCTTGTTTGTCACTTGTTTATTAGTCACCTTTTAGCAAGTGAAGATTAAGTAATTCTACATGTGCAGATATAGTTTAGTTGATTTAAATTATGTTCTTTTTATTATTTTTCCTATTTATCTAGCTTAAAAGGTGATTTGGCATACAACTATAGAGGACCTAGAACTAAAGATGATATAATTGAATTTGCTAATAGAGTAGCAGGGTAAGTATGCTCTTCTGTGAGACTGCTGCTGTTGAGTAAAACTTTTGTAGGATTTTGAGGTGGGCAAAAAATTAAATCTGTTTAAAAAAGAACAAGACAGTGACATGAAGTTAAAACGTGTATGTACTATGGAAACTATGAACAAATGAAACTCCTGGAAGCCAGAAACAAGAATACTGATGTGAATGTTGGCTGATAGACATCATTAGTAAGGCAGAATCTGTTAATACTCAAAAGTTATCTTAAAGATATCAGTTTAATCCATGGTTATGCATCTGAAAAGTTATAGCAATTGGCAATTTAAGGAAATTCCTTTTACAGAATTGTTCATAACAATTTCTGTTGGAAGCTTCTTCCTTCCCTACAGTGGTCTGTGGTCTCGAAATGTTATGGACAGTAATCTCTGGGGAGAAAAAAGAACCGTATTTCTTTCTTTCATTCTTAGATATAATTAAGAAGCATTCATATAGGTACATAATATTAATTACTGTTCAGAATTCTGTAGTTTAGGAGTGTGAATGATCTATAGTAATCTACCAGAATTTTATAAGATTATTTATCTAAGACCACATTTTCTAACTGCTGTGCTTACATTCAGAATTTCTGTCTCAAATGATTGAGACCTTATTGTGGTCTGTCACTATATTAAGAGGGTCTGTAAGAAAGACAGAGTGAGATTTTCTTATCAGGCCCTGTACTGACAGGATAAGGGGCAACAGTTTTAAACTAAAATAGGGTGGATTCAGATTAGACATTAAGAAGAAATTCTTCGCAATGAGTGTGGTGAGGCACTGGAACACGTTGCCCAGAGAAGCTGTGGATGCCCTGTCCCTGGAAGTGTCCAAGGCCAAATCAGACGGGGCTTTGAGCAACCTGGTCTAATGGAAGATGTCCCTGCCCATGGCAGGGGGGTTGTACTAGATGATCTTTAAGGTTCCTTCCAACCCAATCTGTGATCCCATGGCCAGAAAATAGCATGCATGTTTTATGTCATAGCGGCATTTTGTACTAAGATATTAATTTCAAATTTAAGCATTCTGTTTGAGGAACATAAGTTTATGTGGAGGAGATTTTTAGTGTTGTTTTGGTTTCAACTAAAAGCAGAAAAATTGAAAAATTAATTGAATTTGCATTGGGGAATTTAGTTTTTTAAAAACAAACACAACATAAAAACTGGGGATTTTTAGTTTGGGTTTTGCAGCTTGCAGAAACTGAGATATTTTCTTTCTCTTTTTTTCCCTCCTCCCAGACCTCTTATCAGGCCACTTCCTAGCCAGCATATGTTTGAGCATGTGCAAAAGAGGCATCGTGTACTTTTTGTGTATGTTGGTGGTGAATCTCCTTTAAAGGTTTGAAGCTTGATTAGATAAAGTTACTTCTTTTGGCTATTCACAGATGTAGTTTAAAATATCTTCTATAAAATTCCAAGACTAAAATGCATACTTGTAATAAATTCTCATCGTTCTTTATGTTTATTAAAGCGTTTTACAGTCTTGTGTCAAACTATTTTCCAATTAGTCTTTGAAGATGAGGTATGTTACAAAACTTGTTTGAAACATACTAAAAGTTCAGAAATTAAAAAACACTTTGTATTTTTGCAGGAAAAATACATTGAAGTTGCTTCAGAACTAATAGTTTATACATACTTTTTTTCTGCCTCGGAAGATGTGCTGCCTGAGGTAAGCTGTTTCAGTTCCTACTATTTCCTCAGAAATGGCATAGTTCTCATATATGTAATTTTGCAGTTTTGGTGGCACAGAGATGGCTTCTTACAATATATTTGGCTTTGATAAATTTCAGACTAATTACACTGAAACATTTGATTTTTGAGTCTGTATGGTGAAAGAATACAAACTGTATTTCAGTCTGTCATTGCTTTGTATTGGCCAAATTACTTGTTCAGTCACATTAATAAAATTCTACAGAAGATATATGGAACTCAACGTGAACAATACAACCTGCTGAAGAAGGTAAATGTTTTGATTTTTAGCCAATGCAAAGCTCTTGTTGCTTCTGAAAGCCCTTTCACCCACCACTTTTATAACTAGTTTGGGGGTCTGTGGCATGGAGTACTACTGGTACCCTAATAATCAGAGGAGTGAAAAGGTAAGTTATTTTCACCTTCTGCAATATAGCTGATGAAAGCATTAGTCTTCCCAGGGATCAACCGATGTAGTTACTGGCTGCAGAATTCTCGTGTAGCTCTTTGGAGGATTTTGTAACAAGGAAATAATGTACAGTTAGTCACAAGGGTGGGAAAAAAATGCTACCACTATTGTTAGTCTAACCATTGTTGCTTGTGTGTTGAAGCAAAATCAAGAGACTTTTCATTTATGGATATCTCCAAGTGGACCCTAAGTCTACTCCAAGCCTAATAACACATGACTTCAAAATTAATTTGGGATTAGCATAATGGGGTTTTTTTTAGGCACCTGCGTTTTCCAACATAAGTAGAACCGACCTAGGTATAAATAGTGTATTGTTAGATTTCCAGAAGCCTTGTATCAAAGACTCTCTGAATATTGCCATTTGCACTTCAGCCCCAACTGTTCACTCATGTATTGGAAAGAGCACTCTTGAGATTCTGTGGTCACAGTGATAGAAGCAGTGAGCTTATAATTTCCCCCAAACATAGTTTAAACTGAAGTAGTGATGATATGCAGTATTCTATGGAGAGAAGCAAAAATGTTATGAAATCACGGGTTGCTCATTGTAATGAGGCTTTACGTTACAGTGTTCACTGTTAGGCTTTGTTTTGTCACCTTAGGTAATCTTGTTCCAAGTTTCAGTTGTCTTTTGCAAGCCATAAGATGTGCATAGGCTGATTTGCCCTTTAAAGATGTTAAACTATGTTGTGGGCAGATAAGAGAATAAAGCGTCATCTACAGTTACCCTCCTCTTGCTCATTCATGGGAGCTATTGCATTATAAACCTACTTTATTTCCAAGAAAGATACCACAGAATGATTACAGAAGGCATGTCATTTGGAAAAGCACTCATGATACTGTTCTTACATTTCCCAAACATATCAGTAAGTTAGATAATTCAGCCAACATCATCGTCAAAACTAAGCTCATGATATAGTCCTTTCTTAACGCAAATGCTGTTAGAATTTTAACTTAGAATGGTAGCGAGCAGTAAGGAGTAGATGCAGTATTTCTTCTGTGGCAGTTTACTGAAAACATGAACTGAATAAGATTCTTCTAAGTTCCAAGGGAAAGGTTTCTACACCCTGTATTTTTTTTGAGTATGTTACTGACTATCCTAAATACCATGTTTACGATGGTAATGTGGGCATTCATTGTTCTATTTGCCAAAATTAGGGCTACTTGCAGCCCTGTCTGCTGAAGCTGTGTCTTCGTATTCCCATCAGCCTGAACCACAGGAAATGGCCCAGATTTAGTGGGTTGTGTTATCAGTGTTACTATTTTATGATATTGACTGTCCATTTAATAGAAGGAATGGTATGACAGGTATGCTGACAACAGCACAAATTGGGAACAGAGAGCATGATTGATGAGAACCTCAAGTAATGATCTCCTATCTAAGATTATTGGGGCCTGTAGGAAAGAGGGGGAGAATCTGTTCAGTAGGGACAATGGTGATAGGACAAGGGGTAATGGTTTCAAGCTGAAACAGAGTAGGTTTAGATTAGATGTAAGGAAAAAAATTCTTTACAATGAGGGTGGTGAAGCACTGGAACGGGTTGCCCAGAGAGGTGGTGGATGCCCCATCCCTGGAAACATTCAAGCCCAGGTTGGACGGGGCTCTGAACAACCTGATCTGGGTAATGGTGTCCCTGCTCAGTGCAGGGGGATTGGACTAGATGGGCTCTGGGGGTCCCTTCCAACCCAAAACATTCTATGATTCTATGATTATGTCCAACCGATAAAATAATCTTCGTGCTACTGCGGATGCTTGTAAAAATCCTGCTTCGTTTACACTTTATGAGACTTACAGGTCAAAAAATACATTTATATTCTGTTACTTTTTCATGTGCAGAAGCTGATAAATTTATTTTAGTAAATATAGACAGAAAACATTTAAATGGACTTTGAGATTTTCCCCGTGGACTATGTTTCCACATGTTTAAGATTTTATTTGTTTGTTTTTAAAAAAATCTTATAATCCTCTGTGGATTAATTGAAAACCACTTCTCTTTCAGTATGTGACGTTGCCTGAATTGCCTGCTGTTGTGGTCTTCAAAGATGGGACTTACTTTGTTTATGATGGTAAGTAAAAGTGGACATTACCTTAAGGCAAGATATTTGAAGTATATATGGAGAAAGTAGAACAGGTCGGGTTATTTTGAAGGTTGTGGTGGGGTGCTGGGAAATTCCCCATTTTTGTGATAAATAACAGGTCCTTCATGAAGGAGAACAGCAAAAACTAATTAGTTCTAATTAGTACACCTGCCATTTATATAAAAAGTGTATATCCATATATGCCCATCTTACCAAAAGAGAAAAAAAACCCATTTTTTTAAATGCATGATGTGCGTTTAACTTTCACCTTTTTTTTTTAAGAGTATGAAGATGGTGATTTGTCATCCTGGATAAACAGAGAAAGATTTCAAGGTTATCTTAATGTAGATGGCTTTACGCTGTATGAACTTGGAGATACAGGTGAGATACTGCTACCACTGAACTCTTTGGCATCTCTTGTAATTAACACTTAAAAAGTACTAAGAATGTGTTTTTTAAACTTCAAAAATGAATTAATCTCAGAGTTAGAGTTGACAGTGCCAATCTTTTTTTTGATGTTGGCGAGACCTGTTCTATTGCCTAGAGACTTCATCCAAGGCCTACACTAGTCCTTTCCTCACAAAATAAAAATCAGTGTGTCTAATGTAAGGAAAAACTCCACTGTGAGGGTGACAGAGCACTGGCACAGGCTCCTAGAGAGGTGTGGGGTCTACTTCTCTGGAGATATTCAAAACCTACCTGGATGCGTTCCTGTGCGACCTGCTTTAGGTGACCCTGCTCTAGCAGGGGGTTAGACTAGGTGTTCTCCAAAGGTTCCTTCCAACCTCTACCCTTCTATGATTCTGTAATCCTGTAGTATTCACAAAAAAAATTAATAGGACTTTTAAGAGCAGGTTAGGTTTTGCATAAATTACATACTAACTGTTGGAATACTTACTTCTAAATCCAGTGATAAAATTCCTTGTATCAAATATGAATGTGTTTAGATACGTCTTACATCTAATGGATTCTTATATCCTTAAAGTACATACTGTAAGGAAGGGAGGAGAGAACGTACCAAAGTGGACTTGTCCTGGAAAACTTAAGTTTTTCTCTAGTAAAGTTTTTTGCCAGCCAAATGACAACTTTGCAGCCAAGTGATTTCTGGAATAGCCAATTGTCTTGTACCAATCTTAAGGTACGCATACTCCGAATTAGCAGAAAAAATGCTGTAAGTGTTGCTTTTTCCAGGGCAGGGTACCTTATAATCTACATTCCATTTCAAAAGAAAGTTTATATTCAGTGTAACATTGATTTCTTTCAGGTTTTAAATATTATGAAACATTTAGATTCTTACATGTTTGTGAAACTAATATTGTTACACCTACATTTTAAAAGGTAATTTACAGTCCTGCTGTTACCAATTGTTTAAATGTAGTATGTTTCTTCCTGTTTCATTTTCCTTAAAATACCAAAAAACCCCACAAACTTTTAATACAGTAGAGAAACCATAATTTGTTTTTAAGAGCTTTATGTATACATACACTGTAATTGGAACTTACCTAGATTTCTTTTCCCATCTAAAAAGTAATTGCCTCCTAGTGTATTCACTAGGTAGCATCTTAGGGTGTGGAAAGAAATGGGAAAAGTGAGGAAGAGTGAGGTATGGAAGAAGTGGAGGGGGAGAAAAAGCTATTGCTATTTCACAAGAAAGCCTGGGAATGAATCACTGTTCTGGCCCTCAAAACTCTTCAGTATTACTTGAACAAGAGTGTGTTTCTTTTTTGAGGGAAATGCTTCTTGCGGCATGGTGATAGTTAGGAATTAAGCAATAGATTGGCTTGGTGGGCACGGTTTTGAGTGAATTGTGGTGTCTAGAGAGATTTAACAGTCTGTTCATCTGCACTCTGTAGTTTAATCCAGCTGCAGTTAATCCAGTCGATGACTACACTGTTACAGATCTGCTCTCCTAATAGGAAGTACTTGATCTGGAGAAACTTTGGCCAGCTTTCTGAACGTATTTTAATCTGGTTCACTTTAGGAGGCTTTTTTGTTTGTTTTTCTTTTAATCAGAAAAACTTCACAAAGTAAACTCTGAAAAGATCAGTACATTCTAGTGTTTGGTCTTTAAGCTCCTCTGACAGAGGTCTGTGAACTAAGTTGTTTTTCTGATGTAATGAATTCTGGGCTCTGCAAGTAAATTTTCCATGGCTTTTTTTTTTTTTCCATAAGGGTAATACTCCAGACTTTCAGTAGTGAATATTCAATTTTCAATTGTGAATTTTCATTTTTTCAATTTTCAATAGTCAGCAGTGAATCCATACAGTAGGGATTCAATCACTTATAATGGCAATTACAAGCTGATTCTGTAGTAAAACATTTCGTAGCCTCATATTTAGTTATGTGCAAATAGGCAGCTTGAGTAGGGAATTAATTTTTATCTGTATTTTTTCCCCTTTTGACTTGTTTCTATAGATAGGCTTTTCATAGAACGCTAGTGGGGTGGCATTAAGCCACATCTTTAGTAGCTTTAACAAAACCACGATTTGACCAGCTAGAAGAGGCTATTTGGCATCGAGGTTGGTTTATACTGAAAACTAATTCTTGTCCCTGGAGAGTATCTGATCTTCTAGGTTGGAGTATTTTCCATCTGAGAATGCATGTTTCTTTTAAATTTTTTAACATATTTTATTCTTTATTTTAGGAAAACTTGTGGCTATTGCAGTCATTGATGATAAAAACTCTTCAGTGGAACATACAAGGTACCAAATTGAGTATTGGTGACACTATGGGAGAAATGTACTGGTATGACATAGAGAACTTTGGAAGTTTCTTCAATATTCAGAAATGCTAGGTTAAATGAGCTTGTGGATGTTCTCTAATTTATGACTTCAGCCTACTGAATTTAAGACTCTGTTGAAGCACATGTGTGTTCAATGAGATGATGGGAGTTCCGGCATCACTCTTCTGCCATTTGTTAATGACAGGAGCAAACAGTGATCATATAGCTTTTTAAAGCTATTGGTCACCTTTTAAACATAGACAAGAGTACTTGGGTTCGGATGACTTTGAGATGAACTCAGTAGGTTTAAACAAATGACTGTTCTTCAGCTCAGTGGCATTAAAAATTAATTTAGAGGGGGTGTTTTCAGTTGGGTTGGAGTTTGCTGAAGAGACTGAGAGGAGCAAGACCTTCCACTGTCCCTTTCTGATTGCATATGTAATTAGACTAAGAAAATACTATTCAAGTTCTGTGTATGCCATTTTCCTAGACCTCTTTGGATTTTCTTCGGAGTCACAGTGCTGCATTTTCAGAAGGCAATAGATGGAGCGAAGCAGCCTGACTGTCTGTTGTTTTTCTCGTGTTGAAACAATGCGGTAGATAGCCTTTCAACCCTTAGAAACCAAGCAAGATTAATAAAGTGGTTTTTGTTAATGAAATAGTGAACTCTTACTGCTGGTGAGGTACTACTTGCTGCTTACTGAGGAAAGCTCAATGTTCATTGTTTGTGTTTTAACAGAGTATATCCTGGATTATGAATGTAATTTTTTTTACCCCTCCAGACTAAAATCTATTATTCAGGAAGTTGCCAGAGATTATCGGGATCACTTTCACAGGTAGGCACACGTGGTACTACAATATCTTAAATGAATGTCTGCATTAACTTTTTTAAGACAGCAGACTTTTTTACATGACAGATGTTATAGTGCCTGCTTTTATATTCAAATACTGATGTTTAATAAGACCATTCTATTAACTGTGTGTGTTTTGAGATGCTGACTGACCTGTAGATTGTAAATTTTTGAATTATATTGCTGAGTGTGTGCTCTCATTTTCAGTTATAGGAAAAAATTAAGGAAGAACTTTTGCTGAAACCCATTTTTTGGTTTTCTTTTTCATCATTCTGCTTTTTATTGCTTTTCTTACAGGGATTTCCAGTTTGGCCATATGGATGGAAACGATTACATTAATAGCTTACTAATGGAGTAAGTAAATTCTTATTTGAATATTCTTTCTTTTCTAGTATTTGTTGCCAAGCATACTTAATTGAAAACAATCTTCTGAAGGATTTCTGCCTTCTGGGGGTTTAAAAAAAACCCAAAACACTGTCCTCAGAATTCAGCATATAACAGTATCAGTTGTTTGTTAAATTAAACTGCATAATTTAATGTTAGAAGTTTGACTTACTGGTAATGCTAACTGACAAAGCTTACATTTTAGATCTGCTTTGTTAAATTAATTACTGTATTATAATTGATTTAATTGTTTTTTCCTTTGTTAAATTTACAGGACATTAGACAAAAGTTGTGTCAATTTGTAGCAGGAAATGTAAATAATGGGTACGCATTATTCATGGTTTTTATTTCTGGACAAGCATATTTCATTCTTGTATTTTTAAGACTGATGCATAGAAATACGCTTCTGCAGAGAAGCCTAAAATGCATGGAAGATGCTGTCTGCACTTGATACGTACGTGGTACATTTTGAAATATATAAGTAGTATAACAAGATGCTTGACACTTGCCCTTATTATGATCCTTGTCTAAAAATGCATAATTAGAGAGTTAAGTTGCTTGGCATTTAGAGTTGACTACTTGTTCTTCTCTGGCCTTTTGAGTGAAAGAAGGGAGAAACAGGGATCAATATGCCAGCTCTGTAAGTTTTCCAACCACCTTTCTTGGGGGATCAAAGCATGTACAAACCATGTGTTCGTGCCCCTAAAGGTTATGGGAGCTTCATGGGGACTCAGGAGGCACAAGGTCTGTATTTCTCTGGAATGTTTATAGATTAACACCTGAATACAATTAATTTTAAAACAGTTGTCTCTCAAAATGCCTCTATGCAAGTGCATGTAGCATGGGGAATAAACATGAGGAGTTAGAGATGGCACGCATGCCTGCAGGGCTATGATCTTATTGGCAGCACGGGTACATGGTGGGATGGCTGCTATGACTAGAGTGTTGGGATGCGGGGATACGGGCTTTTTAGGAAGGATGGGGAGGGGAGATGAGGAGGGGATGTTGCCCTCTATGTCAAGGACCAGCTGGAGTGCATGGAGCTCTGCCTGGGGATGGATGAGGAGCTCACGGAGACCTGATGGGTCAGGGTTAAAGGGAGGCCAGGGACAGGTGATGTTATAGTGGGGGTCTGCTAAAGGCCACCTGACTAGGAATACCAAGCAGATGAGGCCCTCTGCAGATAGATAGGAGCAGCCTCACATTCACAACCCCTGGTCCTCCTGAAGGACTTCAACCACCCCGATATCTGTTAGAGGGACAACACAGCAGGGTATAAGCAATCCAGGAAGTTCCTGGAATGCATTCATGATAACTTCTCAAAGTGACAGAGGAGCCAATGAGGAGAGGTGCTGTGCTGGACCTTGTTCTCACCAACAAGGAGGAGCTGGTGGGGAACATGAGGCTCAAGGGCAGCCTTGGCTGCAGTGACCATGAAATGGTGGAGTTCAAGATCCTTCGGGCAGCAAGGAGGGCACATAGCAAGCTCTCTATCTTGGACTCACTATCTCCTGGACTTCAGGAGCGCAAACTGGCCCCTTCAGGGATCTGCTTGGTAGAGTACCATGGGATAAAGCCCTGAGCGAAGAGGGGCCCAAGAAAGCTGGTTAGTGTTCAAGGATTATCTCCAAGCTCAGGAGTGGTATATTCCAACAAAGAGGAATTTGGACAAAAACGCTATGAGGCTTGCATGGATGAACAAGGATCTCCTGGATAAACACAGAAAGGAAGCCTACAGGGTGGAAGGCTGGGAGGAATACAGAGAAATTGTCCAAGCAGCCAGGGATCAGGTTAGGAAAGCTAAAGCCCTGATAGAATTAAATGTGGCCAGGGACGTCAAGGGCAATAAGAAAAACGCTTTTTTGAATGGTCTGGGTTGGAAGGGACCCCAAGGATCATAGAGTTCCAGCCCCCCTGCCACAGGCAGGGCCACCAAGCTCCAGGCCTAGATCTACACAAGGTTGCCCAGGGCCCTGTCCAACCTGGGGCATCTACCACCTCTCTGGGCAGCCTGTTCCAGCACCTCACCACTCTCTCCGTAAAAAAACCCTTCCCCCTAATATCTAATTTAAACCTTCCCTCCTTCAGCTTCAATCCAGTCCCCC
>KL276606.1:21293-34621 GCA_000699545.1 Podiceps cristatus
GGATCATCTTCGTGGCCTCCTCTGAACCCTCTCCAGCAGTTCTGCATCTTTCTTGTATTGCGGGCCCCAGACCTGGACACAGGACTCCAGGTGGGGCCTCACGAGGGCAGAGTAGAGAGGGACGATCACCTCCCTGTCCCTGCTGGCCACCCCTCTTCTGATGGAGCCACCCGTCTTCTGATGGAGCTTCTACAGATATGTTGGTGATAAAAGGAAGACTAGGGAAAATGTGGGCCCTCTGTAAGGAAACAGGAGACCTGGCTACCCACGATATGAAGAAGGTTGAGTTACTCAACAATGTTTTTTGCTTCAGCCTTCACTAGCAAGTGCTTTAGCCATGCTCCCCAGGTTGCAGGAGACAAGGTCAGAGACTGGGAGAATGGGGAACCGCCCACTGCAGGGGAAGATCAGGTTCAAGACCATCTAAGGCACCTGAAGGTGTGCAAGTCTGTGAGACCTGATGAGATGCATCCATGGGTCCTGAGGGAACTGGTGGGTGAAGCCACTGTCCATCAAATTTGAGAAGTGGCAGTCTGGTGAAGTTCCCTCTGACTGGAAAAGGGGAAACATAATCTATGTGTTTAAGAAGGAAAAAAAGGAGGACCTGGGGAACTACAGGACGGTCAGTCTTGCCTCTGTGCCCAGAAAGACCATAGAGCAGATCTTCCTGGGTACTATGTGAAGGCACACTGAAAATAAGTAGGTGATTGATGGCAGCTAACATGGCTTCACCAAAGGCAAATTATGCCTGACAAATTTGGTGGCCTTTTTATGACAGAGTTGCAGCGTTGATGGATAAGAGAAGAGCAACTGATGTCACCTACCTGGATTTGTACAAAGCATTTGACACTGTCCCGCATAACATGCTTGTTTCTAAATTGGAGAGACATGGATTTGATGGATGGACTACTCGGTGGATAAGGAGTTGGCTGGGTGGTTGCACTCAAAGAGTTGCGGTCAGCAGCTGAATGTCCAAGTGGAGACCAGTGACGAGTGGTGTTCCTCAGGGGTTAGTACTGGGACCAGCGCTGTTTCACATCTTTGTCAGCAACATGGACAGTGAGATTGAGTGCACCCTCAGCAAGTTTGCTGATGATATTAAGCTGTGTGGTACAGTTGACATGCACAGCTGGAGGGAAGGGATGCCATCCAGAAGGACCTTGTCAGGCTCAAGGTAGACCTATGCAAACATCATGAAGTTCAACAAGGCCAAATCCAAGGTCCTGCACATGGGTTAGGGCAGTCCCAAGCACAAATACAGGGGTGGAGAATGAATTGAGAGCAGCCCTGAGGAGAAGGGCTTGGCGGTGTAGGTTGATGAGAAGCAAAACATGACCCAGCAATGTGTGCTTGCAGCTCAGAAAGCCAGCCATACCCTGGGCTTCAACAAAAGCAGTGTGGCCAGCGGGTCGAGGGAGGTGATTCTTCTCCTCTGCACTGCTCTTAAGGAAGGAAGGTTTAAATTAGATACTAGGGGGAAGTTTTTTACGGAGAGAGTGGTGAGGTGCTGGAACAGGCTGCCCAGAGAGGTGGTGGATGCCCCATGCCTGGAGGTGTTCAAGGCCAGGTTGGGTGGGGCCCTGGGCAACCTTGTGTAGCTCCAGGCCTGGAGGTTGGTGTCCCTGCCTGTGGCAGGGGGGTTGGAACTCTACGCTACTTGGGGTCCCTTCCAACCTAGACCAATCTATGATTCTCCTGTGAGACCTCACCTGGACTGCTGTGTCCAGCTCTGGGGCTGCCAACACAAGGACATAGACCTGTTGGAGTGGGTCCAGAGGAGGGCCACAAAAATGATCTGAGGGCTGGAGCACCTCTGCTGTGAGGGCAGGCTGAGAGAGTTGGAGTTGTTCAGCCTGGAGAAGAGAAGGCTCTGGGGAGACCTTATAGCAGCCTTCCTCTACCTAAAGAGGGCCTACAACAATGCTGGAGAGGGACTTTTTACAAGGGTATGTAGTGACAGGACAAGGGGTAATGGTCTTAAACTGAAAGAAGGTAGATTTAGATTAGATATAAGGAAGAAATTCTTCACTCTGAGGGTGACAAGGCACTGGAACAGATTGCCCAGAGAAGTTGTAGATGTCCTGTCCCTGGAAGTGTTCAAGGCCAGGTTGGACAGGGCTTTGAGGAACTTGGTCTAGTGGAAGGTGTCTGTGCTCATGGCAGGGTGGGGTAGAATTAAATTATTTTTAAGGTCCCTTCCAACCCAAACCATTCTATGATTCTATTGAAGTGATGTGATTGATCTACTGCTTTATAGCTGCCAAAAGTAAGACCTTCCTCACTTCATTATTTGCTTCTCCTGTGGAGGCTTTTATGTCTGACTGTCTGCTGAGCTGTTTCAGCCTGTTTATCTGGCAGAAAAGTGTTTTCTTTTTTGGCTAGACAAGTAGTGGAGTTATTTTGCTGATCCAGCAAAACTCTTAAACATCTTCCTGTGTATTCTGCTGAGTACCAGAAGTGATGTGCAAAGAAGCAGGGGAGGGAGATGAGGTCCCTGGGAGGAAGAAAATGAAGGGACAGAAGACTGAACAGCCACTTAACAGCTGTAGTGACCTGGTAGTAGTGGCAAGATCAATTCAGCTGGGTTGTTTAACTTAATCTGCAAAATGCCTGATTTTATAATTTGTAGTATGTAGAAAATAGCTGTTAAAGTACTCACAGGCTTTTAATCATTTTCTAAACAGAGTTTATATATTTCCAGCATAAGTAGAAAGCAGCAAAACAAAACAGCAGAATATGTTCGGTGATAAAAGCTGTTCTTCATGTGACTGCTTGAGTAATTTCAGTAAAACAATATTGCAAGTGCTTCGGTTTTCCACGAGATGGCAGCAAGTGGAAATACGAAAAAATCTCTTGAATAGTGAGAAATATTGCAGAATGCTTTTTTACTGTGCTAGATGCACATAGGAACAAATTCTGTTTCTTAACAAAGGACAAAAGATCATATAATTCATGGAGATAGTAGTAGTCATCCTTAATAAAGGTACACTTATGAATTTGGCTGTAATTCCATTAGTAGACATTATAATTTATCTGTCTCTTCAGCAGTGGCTGAATATGCTTTTGTTGGGTTAAAAATAGTATATTTAAAACTTTGTACAAAAGAAGAAAACAATACTATGTATTTTACTGAAAGCAAAGATGCATCTTTGTGTAAGCTAAGGTAAGTAGCATCATTAGAATGTCAACTGTAGGCCTATGTAGTGTGTTATTTCCTTAGTCCTCAGAAGAAACAGATTAAATGTGTTTTTATGAATCCATATATAGCATATAAAATTCATATATGGAGTTTATCTTTCAGCTGTTGTATAGCCAACTCCAAGAACCTCAAGTCGTCAGACTATTAAACGCAATAGAAGCACTTTTTGGGGAGAGGGCGATCTTTTCTGCAGCCAAGTAATAAAACTTGTTCTGGTTTTGCTGGGATGAGGTATGTTGGTAGCTTGTCACCAGGCACTTGCAAAACCACCTGACTTGGTTTGATTGCCTCCTACTTAGAGTTCTTGTTTGTTCCTAATAGAGAGGGAATAAAAACGTCTAGGGAGAAGTTGTCTTTAGAGAATTTCATGTTGCAAGTTCTCACTGTAGGCGATGTTTTGTTTGGTTGTTTTTTTTTAAAGTTCCTTTGAAAAGATGAAATTATTTTGTTATCTTTGTAGTTGGCCTTACATTTTCTGAGGTGCCACCATGCTTTCAACTTGAGTACTGGGAACGTGGTCTGCACCTTCAGTCTTAAAGTATTCAGCTTTCTAGGAGTTTAGAAAATTTTTATGTGTAAGTATTAAACTTATTCACTACTAGGTTTGGAATTGAATTTAAATTTAAAAAATAACAAAATAAAACACCTAAAATGTGTGAGAAAATTTAAAATAATTTCTATGACTTCAAAGAAAAACAGCATCTTGAGTAAATGCTAACCAATATTTTAATGAAATAGTTGATTATAAATTGGTAGCCACAGTTAAGGCAGAAGGCATCATCAATATTACATGGATTACAAATATACATGGGTGGGGCACTATTAAACAAGAGTGAAAACGTAGAAAAACAAGGTTTTAATTGCTTGTACTGTGAAGAAAAGCCACCTACTATTTAAACTCGTTATTGACAGAACTGTAGGAAATGGGCAGAGTAGAAGAGATTTTTCACCTTATTTCATCTATTTTAAATCTTCCTTGTTGAACCAGTTGTACTCGTGCAATATTAAATTTTCCTAAGCCTGTTCTAATTTTGAATTTATGGTTACTTTGAACAGTAGATTATATTAGTTATCTCCAGAGATAATTTGTAACCTTTTTTCTTTTTTTATTTTTGCTGGGTTTTTTGCTTTTGTTTTTCTTTTTTCTTTCTGATTCTGTGATATTAAACAATGCTGAGTAATAGTTGTTTAAGAACTCCATAGCTCGTCTGCCATATCTAAAAGAGTTGTAGTAAAATTTTGGTTGGTATGGCTTATTCTTTTGACTTGACAGGTAGAGGTTGATTGATAGAGCTGATCAGTTGAACCACAGCTGCATTGAATTTTTGGATTATATTTTTGCCTTTGTACACCAAAACACTTAACTGTGTTGTGCTAATAGTACATTACAAATACAAGGCTACTACCAGTGATCTCTTACTAGTTGGCAAGTCAGAAGGTACTTGATTTGCACTTACTAGGGGTGTGTAAAATGCAATAAACTTCAATAATGTCACTGACACAGATGTGAAAAAGAAGGAAAAAGAAATATTGAGAAACATGCTCATGCCATTCAGGTGTTTCTCTTCCCCCTTCCCTTTTGTCTTTAAGGAACTGCTATAAGGAACACCCAGGAAGTGAAGATTAATGGATACCCTTTTAAATTATGTGGGAATTACTTGAATTGCTGTTTTACACAGTAGTTCTTTAAATGTCTAAACTATCTGTTTTGTTTCCAGTGACTTGACAATCCCTACTATTGTGGTATTGAATACCTCCAATCAGCAGTATTTCCTACCAGATAGGCACATTGAGAACACAGAAGATATGGTTCAGTTTATTAACAATATCTTGGATGGTACAGCTGAAGTAAGTCTTCATTGTGACTTGAAATATGTTGGTTGGTGTTTATTTCCTTAGATGGTAAAGTGGGGAAAAAAAATGGGTACTCTGATTGCTATGCCATGTGTTTTATTTTCCTGTCCTGTCTGTCTTCCTGTTTTGGGTGCTGTCAGCGAATATGTGATTCTGAATTCTTGAGGAGTGCTGTTGCTCACTGTTCTGACTGCAGAACCTCTTGTAGAAAGCAGTTTTATTTTTGTTTATAACATAATGTTAGCTGACTTCTCTTGATATTCCTTTTACTGGTGTCATTAGTAAATGGAGAGCTTTTTACTGATCTCCTGGTTTACTTTAAATGCATTTGTTTAAAATTTCTCTTCTTTATAGTGCATAATTCAACTCTAGCCTTTCTTTCTGGTGGTAAATAAATCCAATAGCTTGATGAATGATAAGTTCAGAGTCAAAAACCAGTGGTATACTTGCTTTGCAAACAGACATAAGTTTACCCCTCTCAATTACTCTAAAACTGAAAATGAGATGTCTTTGTCAAAACAACAACATTAGTAAATCCATCTGGAATTGATGGCTTGGACAATTTTTTTTTTTTAAATTTGGAAAAAAAACTTCAAGTTTGCTATTCCCTCAGTGTACTCTATGTTGGACAGAGGCTATGTTGTGTGGGATGAGGAAAGAGATAATGGATCAGAGCTTCCATTTGTGCTTATGGGGCAAGACAGTTTTGCCACAAAGGGGAGGCAGTGGTAACAAATCATTTGGCTGCCACCTGGGAGAAGCCTCTGTTTGTTTAAACCCTAGTTCATTGTATATTGAAGAGTATGAAAAGTAATGCTGTAGATAGTTTTAGTCATATGGGGGGTACTTTGGTTTATTTAATCTGACAATTTGATGTAGCAACTTAAAATAGATGGATTTGCTTGCTGTTCATGACTTCACTGGCCTTGCTTCCAGCTGCAAGATGAGGGGTATTCCTGTAACTTATTTGGTGCTTCTTTGGTCTTCAGTTCTCACTTTTTTAATGCTTTGTTAATTGCATTGAATTATGTTATCAACATCTATTTGACTCTATTTAAATACATCCTTCTGGTTGAAACAACAAATTAAATTGGTTTCTATCTGTTTATTAACTTTGAGGAAATTCATTTGTGATGCCTTGTGTTTTTGCCATAATGTCACTTAGATCTTTCTACTTTTACTTGCATTATTTCAGCTAGAATGATTAAAGGTCTCTAAATTCACATATCTGAGATGCAGGAGTGCTAATATAAGACAGACAGTACAGATTGTGGCTTCATTTAAGCTAAATGGTGTCTACAGGCATAAAGTGGCACTACTTTGGCTACATTCAGGCCCAAGAAATTGTACACCTGTTTAGGAATGAGAGTCTTTAAAGTATACTGGTAGACAAGTACTAGGATGCAGACTTTCTGAATCACAGTGAAATTTCTGAGAAGTGTAACATTCCCCCCCTCCCTTCCTTGGGAGGTGTTGGATTGTTCACCTCAACTTTCTCTTCATTTTCTGTAAGGTCCTGTAGGTAGCCCTCTGTGAGTGTTTGATCTTTGTGGACGTTTTTGTAATTTGAGGGGTTTTGATCAGGGACAAGTACTAATCAGTTGGCTTCCAAAATGCAGGTTTTCTTCCCATTTGTTTCTCTGGCATCTCAAGACAGGTGAAAACTGGTACTGTTCAACAGACAATTTGCCTTTGGATTCATGCAATTATTTTGAAGGCTGCAAAATTAGGTGGTAATGTAGGTATAGTCTGTCATTGCTTGTCACGTTTTCTTTATTATGCCTTCATATCATGTTGTTACTTAGTGCTTAGATTTTTCTAACTGCTTCTATCATAATTCATAAATAGACGTCCATCAGCTACAGTGAAGTTCAGATCTCTGCAATTTTATAATTGTTACATCAGAACAGTTGGTACTTTCTGTTAGCGTTCCTCTGTGGTAAGAGAGTGCCAGTGCACTGTTAAAGTGTGCACTGATGAAAACAATTGTGAGAGAACTTTTCATGAGACTATTGAAATGTTTATCCATGCTTGAGAAGTTGGAGTGTCTAGGCATCATGAGACGCAAGAATAATTACTTTTCATTTCCTTCTAAAGGGACTTAAGATTTCAAGGTCTGAAGAATGAACTTTTGGAATCATAACTGAAAAGTGTCAGCAGTTTTGACATGGTTCCATTTGAAATTTCAGGCACAGGGTGGTGATGGACTTCTGCAACGAATCAAGAGAATAATCTATGATGCCAAGTCTACTGTAGTGGTAAGTTTTATTTTTTGTTAAATTAGATGGTGCCCTTGTCAATCAAGATGGAAATATTTTCACAGGGCTTAGAAATATATGTGTGTTTATATTAGATGTGTTCTGTATATATTGTAGATACATATACATAAGGTTTAAGCCAAATAAACTTGTTGATTGAAGTTTCTAATGATATTTTCCAGTGTGCTGAATATTCAACATATGTTAGTTTCTTCATTTTTCACTCCTTTTCTGTACTACTCTGACATGTATTTTAAGGGATAGAACAGGGAGAATTCAAAAATCTTTTCCTTGACCCTTTTGACATCCTTTCACTGAAATTGATAGCACTTGCACATTCTGAGAAATGTTATGGTTTTGGTCTAATTAGTTAGAGCATGAGGGGATTAAATATTATACTTGGTGTATTTTTAAAACAATTTCTATCATCTTTCTTATAGGTTAATTATGCTTAACAGAATTTTGTTGGGAAGAGGTACACAAAACCATTTCTTCACTTGTCCTACGCAAGCAAAAAAACCTATGTGGTGAATTTACATTGAAACTCATATGTTTCTATATGTGTGGCTTCCAAACTTCTGTGAATGTGCAACATTTAGCCATCAGTTTCTGAAACCAAAAGTCCTTCCTCCTGTGCTCTTAAACTACTTTTCAATAGGAAGCTGTCTAATAACAGAATATTTCTGCAGATCCCTTATTACTCAAACTAATTTTTGAGAATAAGGCACATATAAGAGGTGAAACTAGTTGTTTCAATGTGTTAGAACAATTATTTCTCAGCCTTCAAATAATATAGGATACACAGTTGGCATGTTAACATTAACTATCCCAATGCAATGTTGTAGTATTTGAAGTTCTAAGGCAAAAAACCCCACAAAACAAACAAAAAACCCAAAACAAACAAAAAACAACCAACCAAACAAATAAAACCCAACAAAAACGGACCCTGTCATTTTGGATGTTTCTTAATAAATACACAGAGTAATAAGATAAGTAATGTGGTAATTCTGTATATTCACTTAAAGTGTTCTTTTACTCCAAATTTGTGTTTCAACAGTCTGTATTCAAGAGTTCACCACTTCTGGGATGCTTTCTCTTTGGGTTGCCCCTGGGGGTCATCAGCATTATGTGTTACGGAATCTGCACAGCTGATACAGATGGAGGGGTAGATGAACATGAGGCAGCTAAAAAGGAAAACAGTGATCGAGAACTCACGGACGAAGGCAGTGAGGAAGAACAAGAGGAGGAAAAGAATGGAAAATACACAGAAGTTTCAGATGGAGAGCTTAAGCAGAAAGATATAATGGAAAAGAAAAAAGACTAACTTGTTTAGCAAAAGAATTCTCTAGAATTTCCAAATAGACTTATTTATTGAAGGTAGTAATTTACTGATGATCTTCATGAAAGAGGACTTTTTTTGTCTGCATTATGATAGTTTTGACTTGCATGTATTCAGATTTTCTCAAAAATTGACAGAAAAAATATGGATGTTCTCTTAATTATATTTAATAAATTAACAAAGAGAAATTTAAACTGAAGGAATTTGCAGGTACAATTCTATACCTTTTTTTGTTGAAGAGTTTTGAATTGTTCATTTCCAGAACAATGAGATAAAGATGTTACTTGACCTAAGTGTATGTGATGAACTACTACTGATATAGGCCAGCTAAACACTCATTCGCGTAAATTAAGGCTGAAAACCAAGAAAGATTAAGAGATTTTGTACAGTCTTTCAGAGCCTGATAGCTAAAGACAGCTTAGAGTTTTACAACTCACATGTTCTACCTGTTGCACATTATTTTGGAGAAAAAACCCAAACTTTTCTATTTTCTGAGTTAAATGTAAATAACTGGGAATTAGAAGACTGTTTTATCATGTAATAATATTATTGGCAGTCAAGAATGTTTACTTGATATGGGATGTGGGAGTTATATGCTAAATTAAGTTTTTATTAACATTTTAGCAGCTAAAATATTGGAAAACTACATTATAAATCTTTTAGAACATGATTGCCTGTTAAATTGTTTTGTATGAGTGCTTACACAGACTTAGAGTGCAAATGATCTTTAAGTTTTCTGAATCCACAGTTCAACTTGGTAGAGGAAGATGTAAATACAAACACCCTCTGACTATTTTGCATCCCTCTCTAATGACAAGCTTTTTGAATGGTGTAAATTTGTTTTATGGTGTTTAATTCAGATTGTTGAATATCTTTGAGATAGTTGGTGTTGATACTTAATTGAGACTGTTACCTACTCTGATGGAAGGAGTTAACGGAGCATAATATGTAACATTCATAAAGATTGGTCAGTATAACGCATTTCTGTTACCTATTTAATCATAAAAGTCACTTAATACCACCCTGTGACTGCAAAAAGGACTAACCTGTGTCCAGGCTTAAAATCTCCAAGGACAAGCTATAAAGCAGCCTTTGGCATCGATGTTATGGAGAGTACCACAGAAACAAAATTTACACTGCTCTTCCTTTTAGTATTCAAGCTGTTGTGGTTTTTTTGTTTTGGTTTTGTTTGTTTGTTGTTGTTGTTTGGGGTTTTTTTTTTACTATTTTTCTATATAATACAGATTATAATGTCCTTATAAGGCAGCTTGATCACATAAGAAATTACTATGCTATAGCACTAAATTAAGGAATTTTAAATAAAAAATAAAAAAAAAAAAAAAAGTGAGCTTAAATAGACGAGTTCTGTGTTTGAGTAAACCTGATGATGTTATAAATCAACTAGGGAAAATGTATTGCATCCTTTTTCCTTGTAGGAAAGAAACTTATTCCTTCTGTTTAAGTAGCTTGGCAACAGCTGCCTTCATGTTGCAGTGCAGAGTACAGTTAGTAGATGACTGACTCCAAAGATTTTTGTTATCAGTGTAAACAATATCTAAGGAGATTAGGACTTTTTTTTTAAGAAAAATTCCATGTCCGATTTTGAGTCCAACCTTCTTCCTTTCAGGAGCAGAGGAGAAAAAATGGCGTTCATAGAATACTGAGTAGCAGGTGTCTAATACGTTTTTTTCCCCTTTTGTTTTCTCATTTTTCCTTCTATGAATTGCCTTTTTTTATATATTTTGTCATTATAGCTAACTGTGCATAGTGACTTTTCTTGATTTTTGATTTTATTCTTTTGGCAGCCTCTTTGAGGTGTAGTTTTAGCATATATTTGTAGAGTGAGGTGCTTAAAAATGTGTTTAGAATTTTTTTTTAATATGTAGAGTTCTGGAGTAGTTTTTTTTTTAAAAAAAATCAATGACAAGCTGGTAAATTTCTTTGGACTTCAGCACAACTCAGTGCTGACAGTCAAAATGTAGGACTATTAAGGCAGTAATATGTTATTTTGCTTTGTCTCTTTTCTTAATTCTCTTTCAAATACAGATCAATTAAATATTTAATTTTGGCTCAGGCTGGAAAACTGCAGCTTTTGACTTAATAAAAACCCTGATGCGGTCACTGGAACACTACTGTTCCTTCTATGGTGTGTGATTAAAAAAATAAATATTGTGAATGCTGCTGCACTGCTAAGAACTGTTTCAACTATGAGCCTTCATTTTTGTGGTTATTTTTGTTTGTATTTTATAACCAGTAGTAGCCAAACAACTTGCTGAGGAATCTTCTGAGATACGGACCTGAATATGATAAATACTGTATAAGAAACAGATCACACTGGGATCTGTTAAAACTGTAACATTTAACTGCTAGAGTTAGGAGGAAAGCATATGTATCAGTCACTTCTGAACTGTAATATCAATCAGATGTGTACTGAACTATTGAAAATTTAACTTGAAATGTAATGCTGTTTTCACCAAATTGTTCTCCCAGCTACATTCAACAAGACACGGGGAGAAGAAAAGCATACAAGTCATATACTGGGTGTCAGAAGTGATATGAAATTAAGGGTTTTGCTGTGCTCATGCAAGTAATCTAGAATGCTGTCTGAGGGGAGCTCTGGCATTTTTTTTTCAGTCTGAAGGTTTCATAAAGCAACTTCACTGTAATAACTTTGAATTCATGAAATAATGCTGCTTTTTTTTAAGTCAAGTGTAAGCTTTTTGTTTTTCTGTAATAAAAACATGTAAAAGAGCTTGTTTCCATTGCTTAATTTACCCTGTATTAAGCTCAGATATTGCACGGTGTGTAGGAGGCAGTGTTTCCTGGGGCACTCATTGTAAGCGTACTTTTTAGGCCCAGAGTTAACGCAGTACAGAAATGCAGCTGGTAGCTTTCAAAAAGAAAAATGAGTTCATCCTGTCTGATGACTTCTCTTCAATATTTTGAAAACACTCTCTAGCTGCAGGAGTTAATATTTACTTCTCTTTCATTTAGTGAGCATCCTAGCAGTATAAAACGAATGCATTTCTGAAAAAGAAATCTTAAAATACCAGTTCATTCCATGAGCATACTCTCACATTCTTATGAGAGTTCCATTAGCAAAGGAAACGGGAGGCAGGCTGTTCTAGTGTACATCTCCTCCTGGAAGAACTTAATTCTGAGTAGCCTTGACGCTTGGACGCATGCAGTCTCGTAATTACGGCTCCATTATTTACCTAGGCTGTTTTAACAGGTACTGTCCACACTGTGGTGCTCACTGCTTGAAGGATGGAATGATTACGCTCTGGTAGACCTGATGTGTTGAGGACGACACAGAAGTGTTTAATTCTCATGAAGTGCTTAAGTAAAAGGTTTACCTTGCTCTGTTCTGCCCCAGAGCTAATTTACCTGTTCCTTTTTTGTCAGCATGTTTGAAGAAGTGGTTGTACTTGGAGGGGTGGGAGTGTGGAGAGTTGTTCTGATGACAGCCAAAAGGTCGAGTCAGTGAAAAGGGTGCAAAACCAGAATGGACTTCCCATAAGCTGTTAAAGCCTCACGAGGCTGCAGATGTCTTAGGCTGTATTATACTGTGACAGAGTGGTTCTGGCGCTCAAATCTTCTCAGGGAGCAAAAGCAGCTTTCTGCTGTTTTGTTCTTATCACGGAGCATATTGCTAACAGATTGCATCGTATGAAGCTGTTTCGTGTTATATTGCTGTAACCGACGAGGACAATTTTGACAAATTTGTGTTGAATGCTTTGTTGAACTCTTAACTCGCAAGGTTTTCGTAGTCTGCCTAGGCAGTGTAGGCATTCCCCAAACAATTTGCTTTCTCGGATTTCTGAAATTTTAACCTTTTTAAAGGATTACTGCTACTATCCTGTACGTCAATTTACTGATATAAAGCACCATTTAGCAGCTGACGTGAACTCTCCTGTTGCTAGCAAACTTCCTTCTGCTTATACACCAAGGAGTGTAGAAATGTTTGTAGTTGTTTAGCAAGGATAAATAGACTACAAGTGTTTTAAAGCATTTTTAATGAAGTATTCTGGCTTTTAACAACAAAACCTGAAAGATACAGACAGTCCTTTGAAGAAGAGCAAGGAAATCTTTAAGGTTCCCTAATGAGAGGAGTAGTATTGCTTTGTAGCTGAATTTTCCCATAAGTTTAGATTGGAGAAGAGAGAAAAACATCACTGAATGAATGTATAACTCGACAGCTTATTTGTACTGAAAACAGTGTTGCTTTTCTCATGTGTCCTTGTCACTTCGCTTGAATTGTGTCACTTCTTGTACTCAGCAGCCCCTGTTGCTACATTGGTGTAGTCTTCAGTTGGGTTAATGACTGTCCTGACCAAAATGGTGTGTGGTTTTAGGCCGTCTTGAGTTAAGTGATTGAAACGCTGGTAAGCACTAAGGCTGGCACATGAAGGGGATGAAAATGCATATGCAAGAGGAAAGGGAAAGGGAGAAAGGAATGGATGGGGCCATGCATTCTTGTATCTGTGTCCTACGTGTTGATATGGACAACCTACATTTAACATACATGCATAGCTAGTGGGAGTTTAAGACCTTCCAAAAGAAATCTTCTATGATTATTTTACAGAGGGCCTTTGGCTGGATAAGTTTGCCTGACATGTAGTGAGTGGCATGACTACCCAATCAAGATTACTTTTCATAGAATCATAGAAAGGTCTGG
>KL276607.1:0-15820 GCA_000699545.1 Podiceps cristatus
GTTCTTTCAACCAGTTCCTTATCCACTGGGGAGAAGGAAGGCAAAACTAATCAACATAGGAGAAATACCTGCAGAATTACTTGCCCTTTTCATATTTGTGCAGCGCCATTAAATAAAAAATGAAGATAAGACTACAGAACAGTCCTATTACTTCTTATCCAAATGAATTAAATTAATAAAAGAAAATAATTTTATTCTGTTTTTACCTTTGCAAATGGTAAACAGTCTTTATCTGCTTCTTTGTCTTTTACTTCAAAGTCATAAAGTGCTTTGCACTGAGGCGGTGGCTGAGGTAAAGGTTTAATAATCTGAACAAAATTGGTAGGAAAAAAGCCATGGATGCCATTGACTTCTCCATGATACCAATTTTCATCCACCTGTCGACGCAAAATGATGATGTCTCCTTTAGTGAATTTAAGATCTCCAGGTTCTTTTCCCTCGTAGTTATACAATGCTTTGGCACATGGTAATTGAGGTACACCCTAAAGGAGAAGAAAAAAAAAATACTAGAATTAGATGAGTATTGCTAAACAGAATTTATATTACACTTTTTGGGAGACTATGAATGTAACTGTGTAAAATTTCAAAGTAAAATTATACACAATAAAATCATTTTCTTGCAATGATTCTACTGATTTTACCCAAATGTGTAGGAAGAGCTTCAGTTCTATACAGTCTTAACATCCCTCTAAATTTTATTATGATTTTCAGCAATGCTACAATGTTGCTAGACAGAAGAGAGGCAGAAAAACACAGTACTTTAACCCTCAGATACTAATTCACTAAGCTTAAAAGTTTAAAAAACAAACAAACCAACCAACCAACCCAAAAAAACCAAACTGGAAAGTATCCTGACCACTTCAGAGATCTGACAGAAAAATGGTGCAAGAAAATACAGCACTAGAATAACAAATTTGTTGTAAGACCTTTAAGGCATGTGCTCTGCCTGACTTTCTTATTATTTTCCTCACCTTATTTATTTCACAGGCACAGGATGCTAAGGAAGAAGACGTAAGGGAGTTATTTTCCAGCTTGAAAAACAAATCTCACTGTATTACAGGTGAGATATTTCATCCTGGAACAACCCTTTTCATTTAACTATTTATTTTAAAACACTGCTAAAAGGAATTACTGGAAAAAAACAGTTGAAGGTGCATATCCCTGGGTTTTCTTCACTTGATTCCTCCATATTATCTGAAAACTACAGCTCATTGGGGCTGCTCTTGAATGCATGTCAGGATTACAATGTAATACTGTGTCATCCTCCTTTATATACACTGCAGATATTTTTTATTTCCTTAGTATGTACCTCCACATTTTACAAGACTGAGCCATAAAACTCTACAACTCTAGTACTAGGGCTACTGCCTTCAAAACTCTTTTCTCTCCAACATTAAATACCTAAAGGGGAACTCACACCCTAATTATGCGAACAGCTGTAACCTGCGATACTAAGACAGTCTTTCCGTAGCAATGACAGCACCTATAGTCTACTAGAGCACAGTATTTCACATCTTTAATGCTATCTCTTATGGAAAAGGCAAAGTCTAATGAAATACAATGTTGGCAATATTATTCGCCTCATCTATCCCATGGCATGTCTCCCTTCTCAAGTCTTCTACCAGCTCAGACTGTAAATTGGAGTTGCACTTGCAATATTGCAAGAGGTATACACACAATGCAAAGATATTTTCAGAAGAAATTACCACTTTGAGTCTGTCTCTTGGTCAGAAGACAGACTGCTTGATAATTTATTTCACATGTAACACTTAAAATTTTCTCTTTCAATATAATGCAATTTGTTTGGACATAATTTCTGTGTATGTTTTTATAAACAGATTAATAATTCAATGAATGCATAAATAATATCTTAAAGATTAGGTTGTTTGATAATTTTCTTACTATAACAAACAGCCAAAGGAAAACCATATGTATATACTTAAGTACAGATGAGTATGATTTACATACGAACACAGGAAAAACACAGTTCATTCTATTGCATCTGGGACGGGTACTAAAATTATTATATTAGCAGGACCTGTGCAATTGTCCACAAAAACTGGAGATCTTCAGACTGAAGCAAACAGTATTTTTCTTCATGATCACAATTAACTGCATTAGTGCAGAATGTGAAACACCACTGGCATACTCTGTATAAACAGAGTATAGAGAAAAATACTAAGACACCAACTAGAGAATCTGTGGGCCTCAACTGGCTGAGGGGGAAATTCATGGCCACAATAGAAGAATTAAAAAATACTGTATGTATATATCTTTTACTCCTATGTGCTCTCTGCAGAGTGAACAGGCAGAATGAAGGAAACCGTCAGCACAGATATAGTAAGGACAAGTGCAGAGAGAGAACTGGGGGGAGAGGGCAGGTTGGAAGCAAAAAGAAACACATCTCTACACGAGAGAGGAAACACTGCTTGCTCATCCATTTCCATCCCAGTAACAAACAAACCAACCAAAAAAATTACAGCCCTTCAGTATCACGAGCCAAAGAATTACTTGGTAGAAAAAGGGCCCCAAGCAATTACAGCTACTGCAAGCCACATGCATCTCTCTTGCACTCAAGGGAATAGTTGGATTTATCCCAGGAGTCACGCTGTTGTCCTGGGAGAAAGCTTTCTATGTCCCCATACTAAGGAAGAACTTTAAGATCAGAAACAAAGCAAGCCATAACAAACCAGGAGTGCCCGCACAGCAGAACATGTCAAAGTGATCAAACTCATCAATTAGTTAGAACTCAGTACTGCATTCACGCCTCCAGGAACAAACCATCACTCAAACGTACAAACATCTGTTTGTATTTTATAGGAAGCTCCTTTCCCAGTCTATAGGTTGAGTTTCTGCAAAACTTGTTTCCCATGTTAAATAAAAATGGTTCCAGTCCGTAATTTCAAACAGAACAAAGTTCAACAAAACACACACTTAGTTCTCAGTCTGACTGCCAGGGATTAAAGAGAAACTGTTTAAACAACTCGGAAGAGAAGTAAAGCAAGTGCCTTTTCCTTCTGTCCCAGGGGGAGGGTGAAGTGAGAAGGAGCAGGTGTGATGGGGAGTGGAATCGAGGGCCCTCGAGCACCATCTTCACATTCCTCCTCTTCTGAGCAACCTGGGAGCTGCGGCTCATGGCTGGTGCCTTCCCGGCCGTTGCAGCGAGCAGCCCTGGGCGGCTCGGCCCCCGCTTCTGCCCCTCCAGCGGTTCACCAGGAGAGAAGGCCATAAGGACACGCCAAGCCGGAGTTCACATTTCACTCCGTGTCTCTCACTTGGCTAAACACGAAAGGAAGGCTTTGGAAGAAAAACTCTGCAGCCTACCCTTAGGTTTACAGCTGCCCTTTACCCTGCCAGCTCTTTGAGAAAGCAACAACAAAAAAAACGAGACAAAAAACATTTAAGGAAATTAAAATACAACCCAAAGACTCCACACAAAATAGGTTTCTTAGAATTATTTCCTCAGTCCTTATGCAAAACCCTCATGCAAAAATATTTGAACTTTTAATGCTACTGCTGATACACAAATGGTTTAAATTCATTTTTAGCTAAGGCATGGTATACACAGAATTCACATGCCAGATTCCTTTGAAGAAAATAAAATTATTATTATATGATGACATCAAAACAAATGACTTAATAAGAATATGAAAAAAAAAAAAAAATCATATATATGAGGCTCCAGTCCCTCAGATTTCTTCTCCCAACCCAGATATTCTGTCTTGGAAACCTACAGAATTCGCTTACAGGTTTCCTCTTTGGATTTATACTTTGTATTCAGTCACCTTATTTTGAACTTCACTCTTATTTTTTTAATGGACAATATGCAACTGTATGTATTTTTCATGAGTTTAAGCCAAGAGAAACTTATGCCTGCACAGAAACACGGGATCTGATTTCCTTTTAAAAAAGTGTTTCTGCAGCAGAAGCCCAAATGTAAATACGCTTACACTGGCATAAAATGGCGTTCATTGTGTAACTTACCGCACTTAGAGAACCAGCATAAGCTAAAGTAGCAAAAATAGTAAATCCCCTCCCAAGGAAATAAATGGTGCAGATGCTGGGTCATCTGCACCTCTGTTTCCTCCCAAGCCTCCCTGGCTGTGGTGCTCCTGGTTGTCACTTTTCCAAGCAAGCAAGGCATTCCCTGTTCTCTGGCTGTGAGAATGGGATGGGGCCCCTTCCCCAAGAACCAGCTGAATTTACTAGAATATCTATGCCATTTTCACCAGTTTGCAGTTCTCAGACAAAGACACTGAGTGTATTCAAGAGGCCAGGAAGTCTTCTTTTTACAGAAGTAATGAGGATATTAGTAGCAGGGAAGACAAAAAGATTTCTGCAACTGCCTGCATTCACAACCAAAGTGCTATCAGCCTCCCAAAAAGCTGGCCGTTTTTATGTCTAGATTTCCTAAATAACTTCTGCCTTTCTCTACAGAACATCTGAGAGCTGGAAGTTACTATCATTTTGATCTATGTTATAAGAGGATCTTTAATAATCATCAGTTATTTGCAATTTTCTTGCAAGTAAAGACAGAAAAATGATTTTTTTTTAATCTATCTTTTTATTTTTCTTTCCATACAGTTCCTAAATCAAACCAAGTCACATTAATAACCAGGTCAGGATGAGAAACTATTATGAAAAATCTCCAATTACACAGCAATTGTAAGTACAGTAAGTTTTGTGCTACAGAGGTGCTTTTATCAATCTAACCTTTTTTCCCCCCAAAGAACCAGTATTGTAAGACATACTTAATTGCCAATAGAAGTTGCCTCTACGTAAGGAAAGGAGCTTGTTAATATGCTGCAGCAAACTTGTTTGCAAGGCAGATGTGGGTCAAGAGAATTCTTCATGTGTATTCTGCAGTAGGTACAGGTATAACCAAAATTTTCACTTCAGACTCCTTGTCATTCAAACCTTTTGAATGACAATATTGCTTCTTTTAATCTTCTAGTCCATTCTGTTTCATATGGTTGCCTTCTTGATGCAGTCTTTCAAATGCATCCTTTTTATTACTTTTCCTTAATGTGTATTTTTGCTTTCCTGCCTTCTTTGGCCTTTACCAAGCTGTCCTGTCCTACAAGTAAGAACACCCCATTTTGCACCTATATTTTTTTCACATCTCTTTCATCTTGCTGGCTCCAATACTTGTTTTCAAGCCTTAATTTAAAGCCATCTGATCTGTCTAGTCTCATTTTCTTTGTTCTGGCCTCCTTTGTTCTTTCTGGACTGGTGTTTAAACTTTCACGTTTTGAGACACAGAGCTTGTAAGAATACTTCATTGAAGACCTTCTTGAACGGCTTGTATTAAAAGATGTGTTTCTTTCAGTAGGATTTCCTTCTAAAGGAAGGAAACATCCTCCCTATGTTAAGCTATAGGTATAACTGCTCTCACCTAAACATATTAAACACTTGGTTTTGCAGAACACAACAAACTAGAGGCAATAACATTTGAAACTAAGTCTCTCCATTTCTTTTTGAGTTCCAGAACACAAAGTGTCTCCATAATCCAAGAATGTTAAAAGCTGGCTCCCTGCATTTATTTTTCTCATCTAAGGAACAATACAAATGAGGTCAGATTTGCTCAAAGGCTAACATAAGTGTTATTAATCTATACCTGACACTGAATTTTCAGTGGAATCAATTTTACATATTTCTACCATCAAAACTATCTTGGAAGGCCGCCAAAGTCATCAGTGCAAATGACGTTCTATCCTGCTTCCTGAATGACAAAATGTAAGATATTTTTATGTCACGAGGCTGTACCAAGTTGACAGTATGCTGTAATAACCATAAAAACAAACCTTTGGTATCATCTGATATGAATTATTATTGCTCTACTGAATACAGTAAAATAGTATTTTTTACATGACAGTTCACTAGATTAAGGAAGTGAGCAATGTTAATTTTGGTAAGTATATTCATTTCTACTAGTTTCTAATGATATAGTTGTACTAAATCTCATTTTTCTCAGCACACAAAATAACCAAACATTTGACTTCCTACAGTAAAAAATTTGTAGTTGTTTTGAAACACCATATTCAAATATGGTTAGTTGCAGCTTGGTATAGGTTTTGATTCTAATAAAAGCAAAAGTTGTGCATCAAGAGTAAACTAGCTAGCTAGGTTACTCGGATTAAGGAGACCAGGTTTGAAACCCAACTGTGTGTAACTTAACCTGACCTACTAACAGTAATCATTTTGAAGAAAGATTACTTTAGGAAAAAAATAGGATGCAGAATGAAAACCACAATCAAGTCAATACTTTTGGAAAAGCCAAACAACTGCCATCACTGAAAATTTTAGATTCTTGAAAAATGAAGAAACAGTATGATATTTTTACAATTATTTAATTCAAACATCAAGTTAAAATTTATTTAGTAGACCTGCAAAGCTTCTCTGATACTAGCTATTACAGAATATGGTAAATTTTCTCTAATGCTTATACATGATAACTAACATCAGTACTAGCACTAGATGTAATAGTGGGTGACATATCAGAATGCCCTTTATTAATTTCCAGGTTTCAGCCATCTAACACAGGTAGAAATGCCAAGCACTCCCAGAGCCCTTCACCTGACACTTTCGAGGACTTTATCAGTTAACTTTGCTCTTAGTAACTTGCAGAAGAACTTAACAGCAGAGGCTCAGAGAAACCCTGTATTTTGTAATAGAAGGGTAGCTTCTCATGTAAACAATTTTTCTCTGTTTGAGGTAAGCTATCAATGGCCTACTTAAAGTAGCCAGTTTATGAAGGTCCTTCTTGCTTCCTCTGCCTTAACAGCTTTTAGAAGAAAACATTTTGGCATTTTTTCTTGCCTGATGTCAAGAAATAAATATAAGGTTGCTTAACATAAGTATGAGCAACTCTCTCCCACAAAGTCATTTTGAAATTAAAAGCTGTAATACAAGAGAATGAAAGGAAATTAAAAATGTTGCCTTAAGGCCTAAGCAATCAGCCTAATAATATGGAAGGTTAAAAAGGGACATTTACAAAGCTTTCCAAAGGCAATTAGCCCAGTCCCTTTCTGTACAGTATCTTTGGTTTTGAAAATTTTTTTTCAAATGAAAAAATGAGTGTCTTCATAACACCACCTTCTTTCTTTTCCCTATCCAAAAAGCCAAGTTCTCAGCTACTTACTTTTCCAAGGTTTGTTAAGTAAAGAAAATTTTGAACACTTCCCACTAAACTTGGCTCTCAAAATAACCAAATAAGTAAGAAAAAAAGGAAAAAGTAGAGAGAAGAAAATAATTATGTTCTGCACACTGCATGTCCCCAAATATTTTAACTGTATGAACTTGACAGGTTAAAGATTGCTTCTTTGCACAGGGGGGGAACAAAAAACCAAAAAAAAACACAAACAAAAAAATGCATGAGGAAACTGCTCAGCACAGGAAAAACTGAGATGGTAACTTTCAAAACGCAGAAGAGAATTTGGTTCTCTGTTCCCATTGATATTGAAAAGAAAAGCCAATGTATATCAAACAGCTTAATTCCAAGTCTTTAAAAAACTTTTGACTGCTTACTAGAAAACCATCTTCCTTTGAAAAAAAACAGATCCGTGTAAGAATATAAACAAAACTTTAACGTGTGCACTATCTGGAGCTAAGATATTTATATAAAACAGTTCTTTCCAAAAGCAATGACTTGCTTTAAAGATCTGCTCATACCAACCTCACTGGTCAATCTGAAAATGCTAGTACCCCCCGTAGTTTTCTCTTCGCATGTTACAACTCACTGGCATTTGATATCTCCATAAAACTGTGAATTTTTCTTGTCTCAGTGCCATTGTACACAGCAGTGTGGATCTCCTAATCTCTTTAAGCATGTCAATTTGATATGCAGCATAAGTTCATTTCATTCCACCTAAACTCTTCTACCAGTGTATTTTCCAGTCCATTCTGTTTTCATGTAACATCACCTATGGCTTCTAAGGCCAGAATACTGCATACTCTAAGAAGAAAAAGACAGGCATCCACCGGTCCTGGTAATCATATGTCTAAAGGAGCAGTACAAGTGTGACACTGGGTAGTGGGACTTACTAGTCCTACTCCAAACTGCCATAACTACTTGTAAGAAATCTCTATGTGGGGTGAGATTTTAAAATTTATCTAGTGTTCCCCAACCATACCCAATTTGTCAACATTAAAATCCCTATGAACATCCGAAGTTACAAAGGGAGGTCAACACTAAGTGCTTTGGGAAGTGTTGCTGTTTCCACTTTCTCTACATACCCTTAGAAAAGTGCAAGAAACTTACCTCACAGGTATTAACTTTATCTTTTTGAACAGCACTTTGGAAACCAGAAAATAGATACAGTAGATTACTGATCCACTGCTGCATATTTTTTCTAGCCAGCTTGACAAAAGTGACTTATCTTTATATTTTGAATTGGAAAAATATAGCAAGAAAAGAAGCAATCAAATTAAAAAAAAAAAAAAATCACATAGGATAAAGCATATGAAGGTCAAGAGCCTGTCAGAGACCTGGTAAAAGAAATAATACATCTCAAGTAGTTTTTGTAACATATTGTCCTGGTTTCTGCCAGGACAGAGCTAGTTTTGCCTTCAGCGGCTCCTGTGTATTTAGTAATTTAGTATGTAATTCAGTATGTAATTTAGTATGTAATTTAGTATGTGAAATATGGTGACAGCACGCTGCTGTTCGTTGCTGCTGAACGATCAAGGACATTTTGCAGTTTCCCAGGCTTTGCTGATGTGCAGGTGCAAACACTTGGGAGGGGCACGGCCAGAATAGTTGATCCAAACTGGCCAGAGAGAGTGTTCCATCCCATAGACGACATGGCCGGGGTGAGGGAGGGTCGGCCATTGCCCCCTGGCTCTGGTTCCTTGTTTGGTTCATGTTCTGTTCATGTTCCCTTCCTGTTACCTTATTTTTGTTTTATTTCATTTGGGCCTGTTTGTTCGGCTGTTTGTTCTCTCTCTCTCTCTCTCTCTCTGGCACTTGCTGTTCTGGGATGGCTGTGGGGGAATATCCCTGCTCCCTGGCTGCTGCTCAGGACGGGCTATATCAGTCGTCAGGTGGTGAGAAACTGTGCATCATTCATTTTATATATTTTTATCTTTTCCTTTACTGTCATGGTAAAGTGTTTTTATCTCATCCCATGAGTTCTCTCTCTCTCTCTCTCTCTCTCTCCCCCCGATTCTCCTCCACACTCCACCATGGTGGAATGGGGGCTGGTGAGTGAGTGGCTGCACAGTCCAGTTACCATCTGGGGTTAAACCACAACAGATATATATCACTGAAGCTCAGAATACAGAACTATTCAACTGTTCAAAATACCTAATTGCTAGATAGTACCTCTGTGTTTAGCAAGAAGCCTCATTTTGCCTAGTAAATGCCTTTCATAACTATTCATTCCCCATCCTAAGTCTGTTATGGAAAGTGTGACAACCTTCCTGTGTCAATGAGGATTCTTAAATATCATTTGCTTTCTTTTGTTTGCTTGTTATATGAAGATAAAAATCACAAAACAGTAACTACAGAAGAGGAAAAAAGCCCCTCTGAAAACTACCAAAATACAGTCCACATCTGACTGTTCTTTAATTCATTCTTACCTGGCTGTTGTGTAGCCTTCCCTTTTCAGTCTTCATTTTAGTTTCCACATAAACTGAAAATGACACATCTTTGGCATCCTGTTGCTGCTGCCTAAATTCATACTTATCCTTCTAATACAGTTATCTAGAACTTACTCTCCCTATCAAAAGACATATATACTTAAACAGTCAAATAATTAATTCCCAAGCAAGATGTGTGCCATTCAGAGCTCCAAGTCCAGATTAAACAGAAATCTTCATATAAACTCAGAATACTTTTCTTTCCCCTTGGCTTAATGGGACGCAGCTAGCGAGGCCACAGACCTTTGTGTATCCATCCACAAACAAAGTATCAATAACTGCAATTCATTCAAAATCTGCCCCACTAACAGAATTGCCATCTAACCTTGTAACAACTTTTATCAGTCACTAGAAAGAAAAAAAGTATTAATCCACCAAAACATTCACAAAACAATATCCTGCTGCGATCTACACAGTCAATATGGCAGACATACTGTATATGACAGCTGGTGAGAATTTCTGCAACATATGTAGTAGTTAAAGATACAGGGACACAGTCAACAGCAATCTGGGAGAAAGAAACCATCTTGCAATGCTAAAAAAATATCTCCCTTCTTTTAATACAGTCCTTTATTTTTTTTTTTAACACATTAACAAAACCTCACTGCATTAGAAACAAATAAAAGGGCATCTACATAACCCCAGAGGGTACTGCTAACAGCTAGAAAAGATGTCATTATTAATGTGGTGCCACTGGGTTGTGCTATGGTAGAGTAGTGGCAAGAAATGAACAAAAGTACCTATCTACCAGTCTTAACATGGCTAATCATAATACATATCTTCTCTCTCATTTTTGCATTAAACATAAGCCATCAATATTGGAAAAACAGATCTGTTTTACTGACCACATTTTAAATTCTCTCACAAATCTGCAGTTTATAACACCACTTTACAAATCACTTTACAAAACACATTCTGTTTGCTCACTTTAAAAAGAAGTTAATCTACTTAGTGCAGAAGATTGGAACATTTGGTTTATCAATGAAGCTCTGGAACAGAGGAGGCCCTGTCCCTGCTTCAGGGAGCTGGTATTTTAGCACAAATATCAAAGCTACAGAGGGTTTATCAACAATGTAAAAAATCTAAGAGTAATGCTCCCTATTGTTCTAAAGGTTTTTACACTTTGAAAATGAACGTAAACAAGCTTCCCTCACTGTGATGTGAAAATGAATGTTTACTTATTGCACCAAGAAAAGGAGAGGGAATTCCAGGTGAGAAAACAGATCGAAAAAAATTTGAAAAGAATAAATGAGAAACGACATTGCCAAGAGCAAACGCTTACTGCGCTTTGAAGGTGAGGAGTCTGAACATGATACAGAAGGAGCAAAGCCAGCAAATGACTCTGAGCAGGGAGTGATTCGGTAAGATTACTCTTCATGAGATCAGCATGAAGAAATGTTCCTTTAATCTCTCAAATACTTTGCTGCCAAAAATTGGGCAATGGGAAAACACAGAGTTGCAAATGAAGAGGTTGCTGCATTTTTTGATGAAAACCTATCAAGGCTGACAGGCGTGACTTTTTATCTGAGCATGCTTTGCTTTCCATTATGATCCAGTGTTAATGTATTTGCCGCCAAAACAGTGCAAGGTCTAAAATTAAAATGACTCTGTTAATGATATTTTAAAAACAGAGTAACCACACACAGCTCTCCTATCTGAATTTGATTTTAAAAATCTGAGATGGCATCCAACACTTCACTACCTGCTGAGAAAATGGTTTTAGGTTTATTTTCCATCCCTTCCACTATTTTGTAAAGGTTCATGCGCTTGTCCAACCTTTTGGATGAACACAGCATGACTGTCACACGTCCTTCTCAGGTATTGCCTGCAAACTCTCGTTGCCAGGTTCTGGAGGAACTTTCACTAAGTCTTTAGGACCAATCTGGCACTAGGATTGTGTCCTCATTCAGAAACCCCCTCATTCCCTTGAAATTCTTTTGGAATCAATTTAATTCCTTTAATAACCTCACTTCAAACAGCCCCTTGCCTACTGCAGAATAGTAAAGGTGATAATTTTAGCTGACACTGTACTATACACAAATATACATCCACTGCATGCAGAGTAAATTACAAACTCCATTTGCTATTTATTTTTACTTATCCTTTAAATTTTTCATGCCTCAAAGCTTCCTGGAATATATAATTTTTTTTTCCAAAATGTTTTTATGGTACTCTACTTGAATCAGCTGGTCGGCCTTTTGAAAAGGCAACCAATCCTAGCCGAAATTATGCATTTTTTTGCAAATAAATGTTCCCGTATGCTCTTTACTGTAACAAAAGAGCTGAGGGAGCCAGAAGAATGATGCGTTAACATTTATCTCTTGTGCAGTGACAAGATGGAGTTTGCACCTCCCGGTTATTTCAGCCAGACCGTAAAAGTAGACAAACAGGCAAATGAGCCTTCTGCTCAGTGTAGTACTGCTAGAACAGGCTTGAACCCATAATGGCTACAGAGAGTACTATGCTTCACATTTCATATTGCTCAAATGAATACATTTTAGCATAAAAGTATTAGTATAGAAAACACAACCAATCCGCATGACTTGAGTTGATCAGGTCTGAATCGGTAGGTAGACATTTCCTAGCCCCACCCTCGCTGCTGTCACTGTGCCTTTACAAGCCCTTCCTGCCAGCCTCCATAACCTTCCCGGCCTCTGTTCTCCCTGAGCTTTGCCCTTTTTAATCCCATCCATGCTCAGTGTTTCTAAATTCCTCCAGCATCATCCATGCCCACTTCCACCTTCCCTACGCTTCCTTTCTGCGAGACAGCTCAGCGAGGAGCTCCCCACTCAGCCAGCCCTGCTGCCCCCACCTCTGGCTGCCCCTGAAGATGAATTGGCTCTCCTGAGGCCTGACATTGCTCTTCACCTTAACCGGCAAACAAATTTCCAGCAATATGTGACTACTTCTCTGTAAAGTAGTGCAGAAGACAATACTCCACCTGTTTATGTTAATTAGCCCCTTATTCCATTATGAGTTGCGACTGGTTTTAGGTGGGAGCTAATACTTCACCAAGATGTCAAACTCTTACTCCAGCAGAATTTGGCCAAGTTTTGTCCCAAGATGCCCAGCTCTAGACTGTCCTGAACAGGAGTGCTTATTTTTTACAAAATTATCAGTTCAAAACCAGCAAAATCTCTCATTACTGTAATTCCACCATCAGAGGCAGGAAGAGTTCCATAAGGAGCACACAAAGCAGAACTAGATACTTCAAGATAGACAGGAAAGGATTTTCCATTTTGAATGAACAACTGCATTTAAAAGCAAGAGGTTTGTTTTGTTTTGAAGCATGAAGGTGAACAAGGGTTAAAAACGCTAGGCAGCAAGAGGCTTACATTGAAGGGGTAACCTGTTCACCTCTCAGTATTTTACCTCAGAAAAACTACTAGAACTTAGGTGCAGGGAGGTCTAGTTGGTCTGCATTTGCTTACAGCAGTTCTGCTCATCTAAGTCCATTTGCACTGTTCACATTATATTATTAGTTGGTTACAACAAAGCCAGATTTCACTGTGCCACAGGAACTAGAAGCCTTTAAACTATTTAAATGGAATGGTCTTCAGCAACTATGTTTGTGTTCACTGCGGAAAGAGGAGGAAATTTGAACGTAACAAGTTGATCATCACTATGCTGTCGTAACACAAATTAAATCTGCTTACAGATGATTTCATTGGGAAATCTTCCCCCATCTTTTTTGTATTTGGTAGACATTGACTCAAAATGGCAATCTTTGAGTATTATATGCAGAAAGCTGCTTCTTGGAGGTAATCCTCTATTTCAAAAGATGACAATTTAATAACAATTCTATCCTGATGTCATATGCATTTTCCTAAAAGCTTGAAAGCCCTTCGCCTCTCCAAATGTTCTGAGTACTTTGTAGTCATTTTGTAAAACATCATCTGAAGTAGCTCTTGGACTTATACCACAACTTACCAGTCTCTGTATCTATGAAAACCAAATTTATATAAGGTCTGGGGGTTTGTTTTGTTCTCTTTTTTTCCTCTCAAGTATTTGGAGAAGTTAAGGGAAGTAATTTTCTCTATTTGTCTATGATATAAACACAAAGAAACAATCCATTCTTTTATCCAGTTCAACGAAAATGACCATTTTCCTTCCCCAACAAAAGGGGATTGCTTATTAGCAGATCTGAGATAGATAATAGTATAAAATATAGAGGGTTTTATGTTTTAATGCCATAAATGAAAAGATATACTTCTATATAATGACTTTAATCAAGTAGCTGTATGTATGACAAAGTTTAATAAGTAGCATATTCTTGTATTATTTTTTTCCATTTCTGAGCAGTCCTAAACTATACGAACTGCATTACTTTTTGATGAAAATAAAATGGAAGATGTGCTCCAACAGTGACTTATTGTTCCAACATTCCCTAGAATCAGAGTAGAGTCCACTCGTACCTATGAAAAAATACAGGCTATGGCCACCAAGTCCTCAGCACCTACTGTTTTTCTTCTATGGATCCATTCCAACGACAGATTACTTGCTAATATAGATATGGCCAAAGTGTTCCCAACCTAAAGAAGTTTCTATAGTCTTCTGGTTGTAAAATATGATACATGCCATGATCTCACTGTTTTATTTGAAATAATTAACACAGTTACCACTCCATCCAGGTTAACCCACTAAAGGTTTATTCCATGAACGTCAAGTCCATGACACCCTGACTGATTTTTTTTTCTAAAACCTGCCTCCTAAGGACAGTAAAACTGCTCAGATAAAATCACTAACAAGAAGAAGGGACTAAATATCAGAGACTCCTTTGTAGGAGATAGTAAGCTCTTCCATGGGGCCAAGATCATGCACTTCTTGAGTAATTTTAACTTCTAAAGCTTTAAGAGGCCTGTAAGATCTTACTGCTTAAGGACCTCCTGCCTTTGAGACACCATAGTAGAGCAAATTAATAACCACTTACTCACATTAACAGGGAATGTAGAGAATAATTATGTTCCACAAATAAATTATCAAGAACAACTTGAAAGCAGTACAACTTTCTCATTTAGATAAAAAGTATTTTAATTACGTGGTTCAATCGTAATGCATTATTATGGGAAAGTACTGCTTTGGAGCCAAGAGTTAAGAATCAGATAGGATAATGAAAGGCTGATGGCTCTTTAATTCTCTCTCTTAACTATTCATGCTACTAAACTGGTTGAGATATATTTGGAAAGCAGAATTCAGTCATCCTGCTTCAGAGTTCTTTGATTCGGACTGCAGCAAGGCCTGATGGAAGACAACTCCTTAAGCAGGATACTCAAATAAACTGAAGATCCACCACTTTTTGAAACCTTGGTAGGGCAGCTTGCACCTTAAGGCCCACTGCTAACAGAGTTATTTTTTCACAGCTCTTGTATGAGACTGTACCTCATTTATATAGAATCAAACTGATCAACTAGTCTTAAAAGAAACACAAGCTTATAGTAAAACCCCTGTGGATCTCAACTGCATTAACACAGCCCTCATCTTTGTAATTGTTCCACTCAGCACGTTTGTGTGAATCGGTGCTGACAGAGAAATACTGTCCTGAATAAAAAGCCCTGGTTATATATTCATGTAGGTACAAAACTTGCATACAGTACAACAATGCTGGTATTAGGCCAACATAGATGCTGTTGTCAAACACATTCAACTTTCCTGCAAGGAACCCTCTTCAACCCACTGACTTTAGCTCAAAGTGAAACAAATTATCTTGTAAGCACCAAATCCCCCAAGTTTCTTCTAACCCTCCTTCCTGTCAAAATTTTGTTGACATACCATTTTTTCTCTTTATTCACTAAACTCTGTTCTCTCTTTGTAGGATGGCTGAGGTTTAGGATTTGATGTGACCACAGACAGGGTTTTGGAAAGTACAGTATAGAAATACTGATGTATACCATGACACATTCTGTCCAAAATTTGCTGCCTTCAGGTTGGCTTGTAAGTCTGTCCCTGCATTGCCTGAAAGCCAGCATTTAAGGTTGTTTCTAAAGAGCCCATTAAGCCTGTGATGCAGAAAATCACTTTTTTCCAGAAATGCAGCATCTTAAACTGAAAATATCCAGAGACGAACAACTTAACCCTTCCATTAGGAGGTTTCCATGGGGTTATCATACCACAAAGATTTAGATGCTTCTTAAAGTACTTGTCTAACTCACAGTAACTTTAGCCCATTATTTACCATCACTCT
>KL276608.1:10465-32659 GCA_000699545.1 Podiceps cristatus
TTTTTTTTTTTTTTTTTGATGAGTAAAACAGGGCTTTTAGCAGGAAAATTGGACAAACACCAAATAGCTGATTTCACATTGGGTAAACATGTGCAGAGGAGAAGGCAGCAGGGGAGTACATGGCCTTTGTGGCTGGTCTGTGTTTACCCTGCAAATGAAGGAGTTGCAGGAATTGGCACGTGCCGGGGGAAAACAAAATGTGAGAGCTTGTTGCTGGGGGGCTGTGCGATAGGGCCGCCCAAATAACCAAACACGGTGAGTTGTCACGAACTGCTTTGCTGTAGGTGCTCAGCTGGAAAGCGGGTATTGGGCTCCTGCAGCAGTGGAGCACGAGGGATCTTTGGCAGGGGGGGAACATGGGCTGGACATAGTCAAAGGGAAATGGTTGGTACTGGTGAGGAGCTCCCTTCTGCAAGGGGTACTTATACCAAGTTAAATTCTGCCTGAGATATAAGTCACCAAAACCTCTAGGCAAAAAATCCAAGCCTAAAGGAAGATGCCTTCACATTTTCACTACAGGTGCCTTGGAAATCACACGAATTAAGCTCTAATGTTCAGGTTTGAGCTGCGAGCTGATGTATGAATTATAAACGAGATCAAGCCTAAGAAGCGGAGTGCAACTTGACCTGATAAAGTAGTTGGGAAATAAATGCTATTCTCCCTTTTGTAGAGCTGTAAAGTCTAAAAGTTATCATTTAAACCCTTCTGGCTCATATATTCCCTTTTCTGATTCTCTTGTCAATATTTTGGCAAAACTAAACTAAAATGCCTAAGCTTTGATAACATTTAATAATCAAATATTAGTTCCCCCAAAAATTTGTCCTGAGCCGAAATACTGTTCCATAAGTTCGAATTTCATCTGATCCAAACCAAGATGTGTGTCACCACAGTCTATACTGTGGTTATTTTTTCCTAAGCAAAACATGTACAGCAGTAATATGATCCATGCTGCAGGTATGATATCACTCACCAGTAGCTTTAAAAGGATTCTATGTCTAATTTAAAAGTTTAATATTTAGGTATCTATCTTTAAGTGTCTAAATTACAGCATATGGATCCCAATTCAAGAATCAAAATTGACTTGTGTCTCTATTGCATGTATTTGTAAGCATGCCTTTTTTTTTTTCAACTGAACTGCAGCTGAATCATAGAATCATAGAAAGGTCTGGGTGAGAAGGGACCCCAAGGATCACAGAGTTCCAACCCCCCTGCCACAGGCAGGGACACCAACCTCCAGGCCTGGACCTACACAAGGTTGCCCAGGGCCCCGTCCAACCTGGCCTTGAACACCTCCAGGCATGGGGCATCCACCCCCTCTCTGGGCAGCCTGTTCCAGCCCCTCACCACTCTCTCTGTAAAAAACTTCCCCCTAATATCTAATTTAAACCTTCCCTCCTTCAGCTTCAATCCATTCCCCCTTGTCCTGCCATTTTCTACCCTTTTAAAAAGCTGGTTCCCCTCCTGTTTGGACGCTCCCTTCAGGGACTGGAAGGCTGCAATGAGGTCCCCCCGCAGCCTTCTCTTCTCTAGGCTGAACAAGCCCAGCTCCCTCAGCCTCTCTTCCTAGGGGAGGTGCTCCAGCCCTCTCATCATCTCCGTGGCCTCCTCTGAACCCTCTCCAACAGTTCTGCATCTTTCTTGTACTGCGGCCCCAGACCTGGACACAGGACTCCAGGTGGGGCCTCACGAGGGCAGAGTAGAGCTGAAAGTGGGCTGAACCTTTTTCCAATACCACCTTGCTTTCTAAAGAAATAAGGTGTGTAGGATGCCAAGAGTGAAAAGGAAAGCTCAAGGAGAAACAGAATGAAGAGAAGGTGAAAGCAAGCAAAAAAAACCCACTGGTAAGATAAGGGGAGCTGCCCACACAAGAAAACCCGAAGGGACAGATCCTGCACCTTAGACAGAAAGTCAGGGCGATCGCTTCATAGCAGGTGAAGCAAAGTGAACTTGCTGAAAAGCGTCAAAGCCTGTTCAATTGCCCCTCTCGTTTGCTGTGCTGTGCACTTCACCGTCCTCTGCAGGAGACTCCGGAGACACCCTTGGACACTTTCAGCAGGTAAAATGTTTAATTTATTCCTCTCTCTTCTCAGATGTTAGGGCTTTGAAGAGAAGAACCCTGCAGCTGCATGTTCTCATTTTTTTCCAGAGAGCAAACTAAAAATACCAAATAGATCTGGAATATGGTCCTTAGAACTGATTTTTCCTGTGTACTCTTCTACACAACTCCACTTCATCAGTGTTCATGAAACAAAGTTCTACGTAAAAACCAAACCAAAAAAAAAAAAAAAAAAACAAACAAAACCTTATCATTGCTTCATTATTTCTTCAAGAGTTCAGTTTCAAAACAAGACATGAAGCAGTGTCAGGTTTGCAGTTCTGTGGTTTCTGTTGTGCTCTACGCTGAACTTGCCTTCGGGTTAGCTTTTTCTCATACTAATTTGCTATGTATTTCAAGTACAAACGGTATTGACTCATAGTCAAGAAATTTCCATATGTAACTCAAATACTTTGGGTAGGACTTACTTAGGAGTGCTAAATCTCCATTCTAGAGATGCAGAAAATTTTCTTCTTACTTATTAATTAATATTAACATGATTTTATTAGAACATATTTCTAGCTTCATAAAAAAGTGTAGGTATTCAATATTATCAGGAGATGTGACTGCTATCAGCTAAATCTAACCTTGTAAACCCCAACTAGATTCAATTGTTCACAAATGCCTACAGCTGTCTGAGGCTTCCTGAAATATCTTATACACCTACAGGAGGCTGACAAATGTAATGTAGGAGCTGCATGAAACCTATGGCCTTCTGACAAGAGGGACAAGTGGAGGTATATCTCATAGGAGGAGTTAATTAGGTAGTGTCTTAAAATGTTATTCAGTTGCCTGTAGTCATCTATTCCAATGAACATTATATGAGATGCTCATCATATGAGCTTTGAGTTGCTTTAGAGCTTCCAGGACACTTGTATAGGACTGATAGATGGGACCAAGGTCAGACAACTAACAAAACAGATCTAAAACATCCTGCACTTGTACAGGCAGCTGACTCAAGCATTACAACTAACATATACCATAGACACTTATATTTAAGTGCTTATATCTCAAGCTAAATCTCACCACTGAAAGTGAGAATATTAATATCAAGGACTCGATCCCGTTGTTCACACACCGGCCTCTTCTGTCGTTTGAGATGTCCTCGTTACTCAAGGTGGCAGATACGATAGTGGTCCTACAGGAGACCTGTGTCCTTCTGAACCATCTGCTAGAGGCCTAGTGGGTTAAGGATTTGAGGAAAGATGAAGGAGCAAGGCACAAATTTCCCGAGCTGCTCAATTGTGCGATAACTTATTCTTTGGATCACACTGACTTCAGCTTGAAGCTTCGGTATTATTACTATTATTGTTCACTTATTTAGGTGTTAGGTTTTACTTGGTGTCATGGTTGGTTTTGAAAACAGTACCCTAAGAGAGACTGAGATTATTGTCTGGGACTACTGACCCTTGCTGTCTGACAAAGTAGATGTTTTTAACCTCCAGCCATGCTATATGATAAGGCAAGGCTCTCCCAGCCAAGCTGAATGGGATCCTGGAACACTGATCATAGCATTTATCCAGTGACATTGATGCTACCATGGCAATGTATTTTTTGTTGTTGCAGTTGAGAAAAAAATTATTTTATTTTTAATGCCTGTCTGGAGGTCAGAAGCCACAGACAAGTCTTCATTCTGGTCTCTCACTGTAGTCTTCTCAAGAGAATGGAAATGAAAGCATGAACACTTCAAGTGTTTCAGACTCTCAGTAAAAACAAAGACTGAAAGAATGAGAACAGCAGAAGTTGAAGAAGCAGCATTTTCTTTTATGAAATATTCCTTTTAAAATTTAGGCAAAGAAAATGCAGCTTTGAAAACGGAATTGAACATAATCCCAAATACTGATGGCAAATCTCAGACAATGAAAGCAAGTTGTTTAATCATATATGCAAATTGCAGAAGAACTAATCAAAATTCATGGCCCCATAGAACACCACTGCAGTGTTTAGACCTCTTAAATGACAGAAGGCCTGAAAGCAGAAGATAGCTTTTGTATATATTACTGCATAGGTGGAGGGAGAAATTTTTCAAAGGTGTATAACAGATTTTGATGCATAAATATGACTACATGACAATTAAACCTACATGGCTAATTGCTGTGGGCAAGCTTAAAATCCTCAATTTATATTGCATTGTAACATTTAGATATTGCCTCAGGGGATGCTGTGGGAAACAGGGGCAGGAGGAATATGTGCAGGAGATAAAAGAAGACAAAAGAGAAAAGAAAGATAAAAGAGAAAAGAAATCAGTCCCAACGAAACAAATAAGCAAGTGAAGTCCTTTACCTCCTATTAGCTATTCAGAAGTTAAGAATCAAATCTAAGCTGGTTCTGTAGACTATCTCTATAGTCAATAAAATGAAATCCAATGAAATGAAATCCAGAATTTTTCACCTCGAATTCGTCTAACCTCTGTTAGTTACACCTTAAGGGAGATTGAATTGACATTTGGAAGGGTCTATGTACCTCCACTGAGTGACTGCAAATTTAGTTTGAAAAATAGAATGGAGTAGAATATTTTCTGTTGGAAAGAAACTACAACAATAATTTAGTCCAACAGCCTGACCACTTCAGGGAAAAAGACACTTACCCTTTAGATAAAGTGAATCCAGCTTCATCCTCTGCCCAAAACAAGAAGGTGCTTTTTCCAAACATTGTTGTTCATCCGCATGTGTAGTTTATAGTGCATGAGAGTGGCACACACAGAGAATCTGATTCCTTCTAGGTACTAGAGAATATGAATGCAAACGTGAACAGACAACTTCAAGTTTATGGATTACTTTCACCTTCTGTTGATTGACATTTTACTTTTGAGCTTTCATAGACCTTAAATTTCTATTTCCCTTAATAAAAAAACCCTTACTCTGTGTCTATATTGAGAGTACTTTAGAAGCTGAGAAATTCTGCCTGCAAAGGACAACCAAAGGAAGATATATACATAATTTATTTTCCCCTGGGTAAGGGTATGAACCAGATTAATTACTTTTCATGAGCAACCGCTGGCAGATTGACCCCAGCTATTATTATAACCATTAAGTATCTAGGAGGAAGATAATCAATCAGTCAGTCTGTTGGACTTGTAATCTTGGCATCTGAAACAATCAAGGAGCAGCAAATCTATTATCTGCCTGCCTGTCTGTCTATTTTTCTACTTATTCATATCTTCTAGATAGCAATATCTACCTATCCACCTATCATATCATCTAACAGTCATTACTTTGTCAGACACTTTCTCAGCTGGTAGCAATGCAGAACTGTTCAAATCAGCTGAGCATCAGTAGTTTCCTTTTCCTGATGGGTCAACCCAGCATTATTTCCTCTCTGAAGAGTGAAAGTTGGATGAAAATGAAAGCAATTAGCATTCAGATGAGCTGAATCAGGGATAGCTGAATCAAAGAAGCACAACAGAAACCCAGCATAGGAGAGGTGTTCTCTCTTTTCATCTCCAGAAGATTTTACATGTTAAAGGTAAGCACTTTATTTTCCATTGTGATCTGGACTTAATTACCAATGCAGTCACTAATAAATATCATTGCCAACAGATGTTTCTGTTAATACATTGTATAAATCATCTCTCTACCCACTAATCAAGTGGATGGAGTTCTGCTCAGAAGGGATCCTTTCTGCTATCTTTCTTCTGCCACTCTTGTTAGACCTGTTGTCTTCAAGAATGCCTTTTGTGGAATAAAACACTCCTCAGTGTAAGGGTGGCCAAAGAGCAGAGAGAAAAACTCAGCAATTGTTCACATTCTGGAATGACAAAAAAGCTTTTCCCTGTGCTATTAATTCATGAGAGAAAGGGGACACTTACCTACATGTTTATCTATAAAACATATTGCTCCAGTAAATCGAGCATTTCTCTGTCAAGCATCTTCCACGTAGTCTAAAAAAAAAGTCAATTTATTTGTTCTGTGTGTTACGTAATTGAAGAGACTAATGGAGGAATAATAACATGAGTTTGGTGGCTCGTATAAACGTGAAATGTCAAGCTGTAATGATCCTCCAAAATTATCATTTTGCATTTTCAGTAATGTATCAAAAACAAGTAATTCAGCTGGCTCCATTTTGAAGCTCTCTATGCAGCCTGTGTCCTTATTTTCTTCAATATTCTCTCAATGAAATCCATGTCCTGATAGACATGCTCTCTAGCTTTTCATTGCAGCTAAGCACAAAACCAAAAGATTGTTGAAAATACAGCTGGAAAGGCCTCAAGAGGTTGCCTAGTCTATATTCTTTCTCCAAGGCAGGCCTTGATTACCTAAAGAATTATTTTAGATATTTTTACAGTCTGCTTGTAATGAAATCTAGAAATGAAAATATTGCAGTCTATCTAGAGATACTTTTTGCTAGAATGCTTTATAACTAATGCCTTTGTAATTACCTGAATCACCTCTTGCTGAGATTTAAGTCCTTTTCTTCCTGTTTTAGCCACGGTAGGCCACAGTAGATGCAAACATGAATGTACAACTTTCCTTTTAACAAATACATTTTATGTCTTTAAAAGACTCTTATGTTGGGATTGTAACTGCAAGGGAGTAAGTATTCTTTCCTTTGCTTTATACAGGCTTCCTACTCAGAAAGTAACAGGGACATTTGGAAAATCCTACAGATTAAGCTACCAAATACCAGAGAGTGAAACACAGCTGAGACACACACAGACAAAAAAAAAAAAAAAAAAAAGCACCAAAAAAAAATACTCCTGTCTAAAGATTTCTTTTTTTCCATTAAAGGATGGAAAATAAAGTTGACAAAAAATGAGAGTTTCATACTTGTATTTTTTTTCTGTTTCTTTTCAGCCTTGCTGCTAAATACAAACCACAATTTATTATGCTTCCTCAAGCTTTACAAAGTTATTTAAGTTGTTATGCTAATTGATCACAATTAATTTTATCATGAGAGCTCTCCTGTCAGGCCACTTAAGCAGAGTACTTAAAGTATTTTTGCCTGAGGTCGTGCTTATCAAACATGCAATTCACCTCACCTAATTATAAATATTTAAATGTTATATCTCTCAGTTTATGCTAGTCTCCCATGTTTTGTAGTCACTGGAGAGAAATAGGCACCTAAGGAGGTAGTTTTTAATCTTAGAATCAGACAAATCATCTTATTGCAGTTTTTATTTCTCTCCAGTGAATATAAGGATGACTAGTTCAGGCTTCAACAGGTAACCTTGCCTTACATAAATAAATGTCACCTAAGTGTAGAAAGAGAAATATGGACACAAAGTAAATTAAATTTAACGAGACTTTACAACCAACCAAATGGAATTGAAAGGGTATTTGTTCCAAAACATGCCATAGTTCAATGTCAGAGGCAAGAATTAAACCCAGCTTATCATAGAGTCATCCTGAGAGACATACTGAATTGTAATGATTATGTATGATTGGTTGTATGATTAGTTGTTTTTCCAGAGTAAAAAAGTGAGGCAGGATGAAGTGAGATAAGAGTTCAATGCTAGTGCTAAGTATAAGACTTCAGAGCCGTTGCCAAAAAGAAAAAAACACCAAAACCAGAAAGTGAAAAACAGAAAGAGACTGGGAGAATAGGATAAATGTTCTCAAAGCTTCTTGTCTCAAATATTTTTTCTTCTGTTACATCATTTTCCTTCCTTCACTACTCATTAAAGAAGAGAAATCTTGTAGCCCTCACTGTAATAGATTCTCAGGATAATGTACCATTTGAAAGTTATGGTCTGGAATACACAAAGCAAGACCTTCAATGCTCACATCCTATCCCTCTTGTAGATAACAGCAGCCATTATCTCAAAATCAGAGTGACCTTTTCTTTGTGTTCTGTATGAGAAGCAAATTGTTCATTTCAACTCCAAAAAGGCTAATGGTCTGCAAATATTTTCCCAGCTGAAAGCAGACAGGCTGTGTTTCTGGACTCTCTCGATATAAACAGCATCTTGTCTACATGTGTATGCTGTGTCCAGGACCCCTTTACTGTCAGTGGAGATATAGAGCTTGATTCAGTTGTGATAACATGTCAAGTGAGACTGGAGATGCCCTAGGATGTCTGAATCATCTATGCTGTGACTCACTGGTAGCCCCGGGGGACCAACAGAAAACCCAAACTAACCTGCTTTTGTAGGTGCTAGAAGGTACATCTTTCTTAAATAATAGGTATGAGGATCTGCAAGTGGAACTGAATAATAATGAGGACGATGGTTCATCTAGCTTGAGGTGTCACCAAGGTTACTTTGGCCCACACCATGCATCAAAACTGCTGCTGTAAAGAAAAAAATAAAAAGATGAGTCATTGCCATAAGAGAGTCCCTTCTGAAGGGAAGGCCCAATATGCAGAACAGACTCACTTCTTAGCGAAGTCTGCTGCCTCCCTGGGGCCCGGGTTACAGACGTGTTAAAAAAGAGTCCTGCCCTGGTACAGCCCTCAGATTGTTACCCATTATTGGTTTTTCACATAAGCAGCAATAAAGTTTCAACAAGAAGTCTGAGGGCAATCAACAGGGACTTCAGGGCTTTGGGACGACTGGTTAAGGGATCAGGAGTACAAGTAGTGTTCTCCTCTATCCTTCCACTTGCAGGGAATTATGAGGGAACGGGAAGAGACAGCAGACCAACACCTGTCTCTGAGCCTGGTGTCACTGGCAGAATTCGGAGATTTTTGATCATGAGTTGGTTTACACAACACCAGGCCTTGTGGTACACAGGTCTCAAAGGGGGAAAAGGTTCTTTGCCCTGAAGTTAGCAGGGCTCATTGAAAGAGCTTAAAATTAGATTTGAAGAGGGAAAGTGATAAAACCAAGCTCTCTAGAGATAAGCCTGGAGGCGGCACACCAATGTTTCAAGAATGGTGTGCTAGCGAGGTCCTGCATTCTGGTGTCCCAGTGGAGGCAGGGGATGGAGATCTATGCGGCAGCAAAGGCACGAGGGTTATTGATGTGTTAGAAACCACAGAAGCACCTGAGAATGGTCGTGTAGCAATTAGGGCTTCTCCCCCCAAAAGGGATCAATAGCCCAACTGAAGTGCATCTACACCAATGCCCGCAGCATGGGCAACAAACAGGAGGAGCTGGAAGCCATTGTGCAGCAGGACAACTATGATATAGTTGCCATCACGGAAAGATGGTGGGATGACTTGCACAACCGGGGTGCTGCAATGGATGGCTGTAAAGGCATCAGAAGGGATAGGCAAGGAAGGAGAGGTGGTGGGGTAGCCCTGTATGTTAGCGAGTGTTTTGATTGACTAGAGCTTAATGATGGTGATGATGTGGTCGAGTGTTTATGGATAAGAATCAAGAGGAAGGCCAACAAAGCAGACATCATGCTGGGAGTCTGTTACAGACCACCCAAGCAGGGTGAAGATACAGACAAAGTATTCTATAAGCAGCTGGGAGAAGTCTCACAACTGCTACAATACAGGAGAGAGGAATCAGTCTAGGAGCTTCGTGGAGCATATGGAAGAGAAATTCCTCACACAGCTGTTGAGTGAGCCAACTAGGGAAGGCACCCTGATGGACATGTTTCTGAACAGAGAAGGAATTGTGGGTGAGGTAACAGCTGGAGGCTGACTTGGCATAGTGATCATAAAAGGATAGTTTTCAATTCTTGGAGAAGTAAGGAGGGGGGTCAGCAGAACTGCCACCTTGAAATTCCAGAGGGCAGACTTTGGCCTGATTAGGAGACTGATTGACAGGTCTTGGGAGGCAGCCCTGAGGGCAAAGGAGTCTGGGAAGGCTGGCATTCTTTAAGAAGGGAGTCCTAAAGGTGCAGGAGCAGCTTGTCCCCATGTGCCGAAAGGCAAGCAGAGGGGAAGAAGACTGGCCTGTCTGAACAGAGAACTTTGGTTTGATCTTAGGAAAAAAAGTAGAGTTTATGACCTTTGGCAGCAGGCCACTCAGGAGGACTCAAGGATGCCATGAGGTTATGCAGGGAGAAAATTAGAAGAGCCAAAGCCCAACTAAAATTTAATCTGGCCACTGCTGTAAAAAACAACTTAAAAAGTTTCTATAAACACATTAGCAATAAAAGGAGGGCTAAGGAGAATCTCCATCCTTTATTGGATAGCAATAGTGGGGCCAGCAGGGGTAGGGAAGGGATCGTCCCCCTGTACTTGGCACACCTCGAGTTCGGGGTTCAGGTTTGGGCCCCTCACTGAAAGAAGGACATTGAGGTGCTGGAGCGTGTCCAGAGACGGGCAATGAAGCTGGGGAAGGGTCTGGAGACCAAGTGCTGTGAGGAGCGGCTGAGGGAGCTGGGGGTGTTCAGCCTGGAGAAAAGGAGGCTGAGGGGAGACCTTCTCGCTCTCTACAGCTACCTGAAAGGAGGTTGTAGTGGGGTGGGGGTCAGTCTCTTCTCCCAGTTAACAAGTGATAGAAAGAGGAAATGGCCTCAAATTGCACCAGGGGAGATTTAGATTAGATATTAGGATAAATTTCTTCACTAAAGGATTATGAAGCACTGGAACAGGCTGCCTGTGGAAGTGGTGGAGTCACTATCCCTGGAGGTATTTAAAAGATGTGTAGATGTGGTGCTTAGGGATGTGGTTTAGTGCTGGACTTGGCAGTGCTTGGTTAATGATCGGACTTGATGATCTTAAAGGTTTTTTCGAGCCTAAACAATTCTATGGTTCTATGATTCTAATGTATTGTCCCCCATCCGGTGAGTGGAAAAGCTCTTTCGGTTCCACAGTATCAATCAGATCTTCATTGATCATATTGAACACTTAGATACTTAGAACATGTGTAGATATCTACATTTAGACAATTAGATTTGTGTGTTTCAAACTACAAAATGAGTTCCATCTCTAAAGAGGAGTAACAACTCGTAAGTATACAGAAAGTGCTAGGATGCCTAGCATACAGAGGATGAATGAACATTTATGTTTGTAACAAGAACGTTCCCAACTGTTTGAAAGAAAGAGACAGATTTCTACTTGCCCAAGAAAAGTTGTTTTAAACAAGTCTCACTGTGAATAGCATCCTCATAATCTCTTGGCAGCTGGATTTCAGTCAATCCCTGACCAGATTATTTAACTGCCCCCCAGACTCAGATCATTTCTCTGTGAAGCAGTTTATCAAATATCTAAGAGGCTGCTGAGCTAATCCACACTGTTTATCCACCAGCAGTTGCTCATTTCATTAAAAAAAAAGGGAATATAAGGAAATGCACACATGAATTTTGCTTCTTACGATTTCTTTCCTGCTCGTTCTGGCAATGAATCCATTTGGTATTTTGTCTCTTTCTAAGTGAGCATGTCAGGGTCTAATATTTTTATCTGTGAAAGACCAGACATATTTCTTGAAGTTATTCAGTGATTTAATCCTGTGGATAGAGAAAATTCTGGCAAGTTTCCTCCCAGTAGTTAATGATTCTTTGAGAGCTGGAGTTCTTAAGATACTTAACTGTAAGGAACTTAGATTTCCATCACAGGCAGCCTTTACTTTAGATTAGTCAAGGTTCACTCTAATTTCAATTAACGCTTCTGAATTTCTGCATACATACTAATTTCTGGGAAACAAGATCAGGAAGTTACTTAAGATGACTTGGCGATGATATCACTCATTGTATCAATTAATATATAAGCTAATGAATGGTGGCCATATGCATAAAACTAGAACCTCAGCAAGAGTTTCAGATTTCTGACTGTCACGATCACACAATCACAGTGCAGTCTGGAGGAGTGAGAGGCCCAGGGAACTCTCATATGTGGGATGGCTTATTGGGATGGGTCACTGTACCCAATGGTGTCACTGTACCATGTAATTCTGCCTTATCAGACCCTAAAAAGTTGACTTTTTTTTTTTTTTTTTTTTTTTTTTTCCACATTGGCAAATTTCTTTCTGTTTTTCTACAGGTAAAGACTTAGAGACTATAATTATTATTAGTGTGAGGAGTACATAAAGGAAACTGAGAGCCTGCCTGCTATTCTTCTTAAAATAGATACCAAATCGCTGTCATTGCTAGCCCTTTTGTTTGCGCAGTAGCTACAGGGCTGTAATATTCTCTTCATGTTGGCAGTTCTTGAGTGGTACATAAGAGCAAGATCCCAGCTGACACAGAGAATGTCATAAACATCTGCTGACGATCTGATAGATACAGGGGGAATAAAGGGGACAAAGGAAGGGTTTAGCTTGTTCTAAGAATGGCAAAGGCTGATTTCACTTTCTGGAGTATTAGGGCACAATGGGAATTGAACTGCTGCTTTTTTCAAATTGGGTAAAGAAGACAGGGTATCTTAATTAAACAGCTCCTTCAAAATTATCCCAAGGCTGTTTTTTATTCTAAAATAAATGTTTAAACTTTCTTGCAGACATTGCTGTTGCATCAGGTTTGCATTGGTGTTTCGATTTGTTGAGAAGGAAATTGCACCTATTAGGATTTATGAAAGTGTCTGTGTGTGGTCCTAAAGAAGTAATAGTGCAGGAAAACCCAGCAATGGTAGGAAGATAAAGATAAATTCCAATAAGGTTGAGTTTTAATAATAAAGGCTAATAATCTGTGCATTAAGTATTCTCTTCCCTCACCCCAGCTTCCTTCTGTACACAGCAGTGGTTTCTTCAGGTTTTGGAATGAGAATCTTCAAAGCTGAGCCCATTCCAAGACACAAAGAGCTCTTGGACTCCTTGGAAAAATGATTGAATGAAATTATGGGGCTAAGTGGAAGTAGACAAATGAGACCAACTTATGATCTTTCCTATCCTTAAGCCTTTGTAAATCATGGTTTTGGATTTAGGTGTAAACAGACTCTCCTTCTCCAAGTCCTTCATTTTTCATTGGCAGCAGCATGACTGAGTTCATTTTCCAGGGCTCGTTTAAGTCTCTGCCCAGAAATCTGGAAGCTAAATCCAACTTGTTCAAACTTATAATGCTAATCACACTATTTTGTTAAAAGTAGACTCTCCCTGAGTTTTGAGGAATAAACTCTCCCACATACAAAAAAACATAAAACACAAACAAATTATTTTTTCTAAGCATTCCAATTAGTCCCGCTTATCTACCTTTATTTTCCATTGAGGGCCAGTAAAGCACTACTATTTAAATTTACTTTCTCTCAAGCCTTGTGGGAGGTACTGATCTTCTCTTTCAAGACTCAGCAAGCAGAATGACAACTCCCTTGCATGTTAAGTTTAAAAAAGAAGAAAAAGAATGGGGGGAGGGGGAAAGAAAGAAGTACTTCCATTTTATTGCATACGAAAAATGTTTTAGGAAAATAATGATCTTTTCAAGCCAAAACAGGAAAGAAACCATCAGTATATCAAACCACAGAGTTAGGTTACATTTCACATCACAAAATTCCTACTCATGGATCATAAAATGAAAATGTCTTTGATCCCACAATTCAGAATTTAACCTGGGCAATATGTGTGTGACTGCATCCTGAGACATTAAAATGTAACTTAAGAGCACCTGGTTGTCAAGATTTTCAGTAGTTAAACCTTCAGAGAAACGATAATCTAGTAGATAAGGTATTCCATTAAGATTCAGGAGACAAGTTCAACCCTGCCGTCCGCTGCACACTTCTCGTGTGAGACTTAATAAATCACTTTGGGTCAGATCTGTGAAGGTGGATAATGTGTCACGGCGTTACTCGTTACAGTGCCTCCAGGTGCCAAGCTGCGAGCAGAATTCACAGCCGTCCAAGCCGGAGCTGCAGAAGGAGGAGAGCTGAAACAGGCAGTTCTCTCCGTAGGAAGTTGTGCGGGCTGGGCAATAAGTCATGCGAAAGAGGGGGTTGTGTCTTGAATTCTGCCACTCTGGAAGATTTCAGTATTTTATTCTGAACTGTGAGGAGCTGCCTTTTCTTCACAGTGAATTCGTAGCTTTGTGCACACTCCTGGAGTTAAATAACTTAGTCTCTTGTTTACATTAAAAAAACAACCAAACAAACAAAACCAAACCTAAAATAGACCGGAATCTTTTCTTCCATGGAGAAAGATCTGCCACCCTTTACCTGGGAGGATGCTCAGCAGAACCTTCCCCTTGACAGCCTTGGTGTACTTCCAGAGATTAAACCTACGCGTGTGCATAGGGTACTCCAGCCAAAGACTACCCAGGACTTGGGTAGTATAGGGGAAGCAGATGTTTTCACTCTCTCCTTAAGCTGCTTCACTTTGCGTGAAATAATTCACTATGAATTGGACCACTGAGAGAGAGAAAGATTAGTAAACGTAATTTTGAACCCCAGAGGCTTGTCACTTACTGGAGGGAAGGGAGCTAGACTTCAGTCCCACTTCCAATTAATATAAGTAATGTATGCATTCATCAGAGCATGGTGTAAATGCAGCTCCCTGTCTCCTGGGTGCATCAGTTAACCACAAATCCTATTACTTTCTTGAGCTCAGGTAGCTGATAATTAGCAGCATACAGAAAAAAAAAAAAAAAAAAAAAATGGCAGGAGGATTATAGAACCCCACCAGACTGCAGCAGTTAGGACAGGTTTATCGGGTTTAGCTCTCCTTGGCTGAGAGACAGACTTAAAATCTCTGACTACGAGTTACTGGATAAAAAGGAAAAGCAAAATACCTCAATTTACTGAGCCTGCAATTGGTGCAAAAGCTTTCTGTATGTCTCTTATCTGGATTCAAAGAAATGATTGGTTCTAAATCCTGACAGCGCATAAATATGAATTACACGCTTCGCTGCTCAGTGCCATCAAAATCTACATGGTTCTGGGCATGCCCCAAAGGAAACATTTATCTGCTCATGGAATTTGACTGGTGGAAGTGCAATCACTTTAGGAACCGTTTCTGTTAATGTGAGGCTGCTGGTGAGCACTGCCTGCTGCTTTCTTCCCGCTGTAAAGCCCGACTGTTTGGGAACCGGATGATTAGCTGGTTTTGAATGTGAAGGGTGGGTTGTATATGACAAAGAGCAGATTTATAGCTCAGATATAGTCTATAGTTTATAGTGTAGATATTTATATACAACCCAGTATCCTTGACTCCCTCCATAGGCCATGGAGATTTAGTCAATATAGTCAGGGGACTGTACAAACAACTCACCCCTTTCCAAATAATCATATCTGAAAAAGACCAAATAAAACATGTCCTAAAATAACTGTCTGTCTCCATTACCTATTAAAGAAGCCAAATAGATCTTTTAAAAAAGAAAACATAATTTTCACATGAGTTCTGGCCACCGGTTCCCATCATGTCCTGCTCTGTATTTTGGCATACGGTGCTATTATTGGCATCTCAGCACAGAGTTCGAGCATTGTGGTTCGAACTTGTCAGTACATTATAGAATCATCAGGTGGTTGCTGCTACCAAGTTCGGGTATTATGAAGAATTACCACTATTTGGCAAGGAGCTGCTGCTTCTCAGGGCAAAACTGCAGGGGACTCTGAGACTTTATTAACACCTCTGTTACACTTCACACCACAACGGATAAGCAGCTTATGCATGGTCAACCACCACTTCTTGGCTAAAGGGCACTATCGTACACTTACTCATCTTCACACTGTAGTCAGGAAAAAAAAGCTTCAAAAAGGACCAGGGGAAGAAAATTTAGACTTCTGTCCTAGAAATTAGGAACATTAATTTAGCTAAGTCTTTGTCTTCTTTGTTATACAGTTCCACAGCATATCAAAGGCGGTTTAGAAGAGAGTCTAATGAGTAGTAAGTCATTAGAGTAGTAAGTCATGATGTGATGGTCCAATGCTTTCAGGTGTCAGGAAAATTAATATGGCCTTGTGCTTACTGTCAGACAGAGCTTTAAAATGGCCCAGCTACTACTGCCAAAGAGCTATTACATATTATTCATTTTAAGAGTGATGGAGCTCAATTAAAGACCATGATATATACCTGCTTCTTTTCACACAGTCTGTCACCAGCGTGTTCCTCCACATTCATTTGCCTATTTTTTTAAAAAAGAGAGACTTTACCCTTCTGATTCTGAGTGAATACTAAAATGTTCTGCTGTCTTGTTTCAAGCAATCTCCACAGACAAAAACTGTAGTGGAAGCTGCTGTGTGGCTAAAAACGCCACAACTTTTGATTAAATGAACATGTTATGTGGTGCAGGTTTGATCATTTGTTTGCAGCAACTGTTCATTTAAATTATTATCCCTCAGATGTTGTTGTATGTAATAAAGTTTTAGGGGAAATCCCTCAATCCATAATTTTGTCTTTCTTACTTTAGCCTTTAAAAGCTATGATTGAATTGTTCAGAGACTAAAATTTTAAGACCTTTAACTGAGACTGGAAGGAAATGTCTTCCTGGAAAAAGAGGGCCAGATCACTAATTGCAGCAGCTATGGTGTCTATTTTTAGGATGCAATTCATGTCCTCTAACTTAAGGGTCCAGACTCAGACACCTAAATTTAGGTGTTGCAGTCTAGACCTACATATATGAGTTTGGTGCCTGAGCTCTGATCCAGGTACCTATATATAGACACCTATTGCAATATAAGTTGTCACAGGGTATCCGAAACATCTATATGGAGTTGACAGACATAACAGAGAACCTGTATGCAACCTGTTGTGTTCCGGAAGCCCAGGCAAGACCCTTTAGGACATCTCAGATGGCACTAGACACTTCTGTGAGGTGAACCCCCCAATTGGGTGGGATGAGCCATGCTCTGGAGATCCCGTCTCCTTTGCAGTAACTGTTACTGAGGCAGCTTAGACTGGATACGTGCTACAAGTAGATAATATGAATCTCACAATGAATTTCCATAATCCCACATCTCAGATGTTTTACATCTCCCATGCAAAGAAGTAAAGTTGACAAATTTAAGAATAGAGATTCTGAGTACCTAGATTTTTTTTTTGAGATCAAGAAAACAGTTTTTATACTGGAGATTCATTACCACTTTCTAAGATCCTATTTTCAATTTCTCCCAACAAGACTGAGTATTCCAGAAACTCTCTGCTCTGTTCTTCAGAAACCTGCTTCTAATTTTCAGGTTGAATTCATGAGGGAAACAGCAAAAGAGACTATATTTATAGATAATTCCTTGAACATGAAGTTTTAGAGACTGCAGAGGAAGCCTGTAGTGCTGGTAGAGTTGTCCAGCTAAGGGTCTGTTCTTCCGATAAAATTAATTCAATATAAATATATAAATATTTTAAAGATCTCATTGAAAATAAAGCCAAGCAAAATCAGATTTATTAGTCACCATTATAGTCACCATTTCACTGAAACACTGAAGAAACATTGAAGAATATTCTCAATGCGTTAAACAACAAAGCAGTATATAGTTAAATAAATTTGTTTTTATCAGCCAACACTATTTTATGGGTAACTGAATACCACTTGGATTTTAAAAGATATGATAAAATGCTTCTAGGTAATCTAATTAATTTCCTTATTAAAACTACTGCTCCTAACTTATGCATATTTATTAACCTCCCTTGAGTATTAAACTATGTTCATGAAATCTTAATTCCATTTCTCACATTACACAAACAGACAGAGTAATGATCCTCAGTATCCAAAGGAACTATCAAGGGATAACAGCTAGCATACAGATTATTTTTAACTCACTGGACTGCATGCACGAAAAGTCCTTTTCCTTTCCTCTCAGTTGAAGTGTATAATACGGATGTTTACTCTCTCTCTCTTTATTTGTGTTTCTTCAACAGGATTATTCAGTTTACTAAGGAGTTTAAAGTTACCCATGTAACACTAATTAAAATTAAAGAGGCAGCTCTTCTGAGTGGTACACACTTGTGAATTTGTTTCTGCACCAAATTAGTGCATATTTAATGTAATTATACAGAAAAATATATGTCTGTGCTTTTGGAAGAACATCTTCCGGAATTTGTCTGAAGGAACATTTTTCATGAGCTTTACTTAGCTTTGGGTTGTGCCTTCATGTACAAAACTATCTGACAGTTTGCTATTAATTTAAGAGAGTGTATGAAATCAGAGTGAAAATGGCTTTTTCTTTTGGAAAAGGTACAGAACAGACATTAAACTTCTTACTCTGTGTTTTCTTTTCAAAGACATAGAGTCCAAAGGACTAGACGTCTGCTTCTGAAATAGCTGGTCACCCTCTGCTCTCCTCTGTCACTGGAAGCAGTTTGCTCCAGAACTTGCTCATTTGATGAATTTTTATATGGTTCCCTGGAAGTGTTTATTTTGTTCCATGGATGTCAAAGGCAGCAACTGTCTTAAAATTAGACATCTACCTTTCAAAGGATTAAATTAGGTCACATGCATCATATCCTGAACTAGTCTTCTCTCTTGTGTTATGAATTAAGGTGAGCATAACCTTTCCAGAACATCCGTTGACCTGCACACTTTCAGTGTGCCTTTGCACGTGCAAACCAGTACTGTTTTACCTTTTTTAATGGGTGTGCATGGTATCAAACATCCCCCTCCCCAAAATAAACCCAAAAGTTGGTTAAAGATAGAGATCTTATTTTCCCCACTTGCTAAACAAAGGCTTGATTTCACCTCATCTCCTTAAGCATTTGGGGCCTTATCTATATCAATGATAGAAACCTGTGGTCCTATAATGTAGCATATTGCACATTATAATCTTATAGTATAGTACAAAGTGGAAACAGATATTGATTCATCTTAACTGTCTTGTGTATCTGTTTCAGAGTGAGCCAAAGGGATGTCTATAGGTGTGTACCTTGTTCTGTTTACTGTAACCACAACCCAAGTTTTTAAATTAGACAGTGGAAGGTCATTAAAACTCAGTTTTTGAGTAACGTCCTTAATCCATTAACACCAGGTAACCTAAAAACTGGAGAAAATGGCAAGAAAAGTCTGGTTTCTGGATCTGATATGTTAGCAGCTCTGATCTTGTTTTCCATGATAGGTCACCTGTACATCTGTAGGAGTTTGCCAGAGGGTGTTGCCATTTTATTTGGTGGAGTATCAGTTTATATATTGCTCAGCATGAAGTAATATGACCTCTGCACTTTTATGTAGATATTGTTATTTCTTTCTTTGTTTTTCACTTGGTCTCTTATGAGTTCATTCAAGAAGTACAAACTGTGACTATTAGTATAGCAATCATAACATAAATCACCCTTGAAAGTGTGAAAAGGAAAACTAAAAAAAGAAAAAGAAAATAGAAAAAAAAAATCTCGTCAATCCCGCACATTGTTTTGATCACTGAACAGATGCAGTGCATTCAAATTAGTTTACTGAAATTGTATGTGATTTCTGCTTTCCTGATTCTTTTGATGTCAGACATAATAGGCTGCAGAAAAAAAATATCATGTGTTTGGTTTTGAGTATTCTATTATCAAGTATGTAATGACTTTGGAGGAGGTGGATACTGAGAATGAATTACACTAGAGGGTAAGTGACAGAATTTTTGCTTTATAATTTTTGCTTTGTGCATATTGTACTGCTTTAAGGGTAACTGAATAGCACTTCGGTTTCAGCAGACATAATAACACCTCTAGGCAAGTGACTGCTTTTTTCTATCAGAAATACTTTCTTCTCGAGTAAAATATAACTCATTTCCTGCTTTACATTCCCGGAATAACAGTATCTCACATTATATTCAAGTGAAAAATAACGTATAAAATAGCTTTCTGATTCAAGAAGTCTGAATAGCACAGATTCACCAAAAGGCTTTTGTAGATTTGTGCTTTAGTAGGGCAAAAATGGTCCCTGCATTAAAATGAAGGGGGAAGATCTACAAGATCTTTGTAGACGTAAAAAGTGAATTTTGCCTGAAAATGGGTGTAAACAGGAAATAACAAAAGATAGATACATTGTCACTTGACAATTTGAAGATGTGTAGCATCTGCAACCTGGTACACAGGGCAACTAGAAGAATCATAGAATAATTAAGGTTGGAAGGGACCTCTAAGATCATCAAGCCAACCATCAACCTGACACTACCATGCCTACTAGACCATATCCCAAAGTGCCACGTCTACGTGTCTTTTCAACACCTCCAGGGATGGTGACTCCACCACTTCCCTGGGCAGCCTGTGCCAGTGCTTGACCACTCTTTCAGTAAAGAAATGTTTCCTAATATCTAACCTAAACCTCCCCTGGCACAATTTGAGGCCATTTCTTCTTGTCCTAAAGAAAGACCCACCTTTCTTTATTTTGATTGCTTTCTCTGCAATTTCCACTAGCGTTAATGAGAACCAGCTCGTGCGCAATTAGGATTCCTCTCGCAGAGTTAAACTGGGTCCACAGATTGCCAAACACCTTTGTGCCACCGCATCAGCCCCTTTGAGCAGGTAAGTCAAGAACCTCTCTAAGCTTCCTTTGCAGTGCTGCTACAGGCTCTCAAAATAAATTTATATAAAGAAAAAGAGAGAGGAATTAGCCTCTGGGTATTTCTTTGGGTGTCTGTAACTACAGCAGGTGTTTGGACACAAGTGCTAACCTAGAGAAATCAGCATCAGGTCTGGCAGAAACAGAAATTTGGACTGAAACAAGACCTGCCATTGCTGCCCTCATCAGCAAATACAGATTAGGTGGCAGGTATTCAGGCTTGATCTCTCAATCCTTTTGAAACCACAGGAGAATAAATACTCAAAGGACATTTGTTAAGGTTATAAGGTTAAAAATAGAGCAAAGGATGTGGCAAAAACTTGGTAAATCCCCATCTGTTAGCCCCAAAACATTGCATAGTAATAGCGATGAGAAAAATTCTGGATTCTTATAGGTGGAGTTTGAATAGAAAAAATGGCATCTTGAATTTTGGAGCTACTAGCTTTTCAAAGAATGTAACAGAAAATAAAACAAAACAAAACAAAATAAAATACAGTGGATTGAAGACATCGATGCTGGGAAAGGAGTGGTTCCTCTGAAAATATGATATATCAGGAAATAACTTAGTTTTTTTGAAATTTCCATACTCAGAGTGGCAACTGTAAGAAATAAAAAGTAAAAGAAAACAGAAAGAGTTTGTTTATTCTTCCATCAGGTCTTGCTGAGGACAAAAAATAAAATAGCTTCATTTTTGTATAGCAACAACAGAGAACTGAATGTTCCCTCTTGGACAAGTTTTTAAGTAGAAAGATTCATATCTTACTGAAAATTTCACCAATCTGCTTTTTCCTCTGATTCTCAGACTGCAATCAAGCAAATTAGAGAGCTGTATGTTGTTACTATAGTAATAAATTTTGCAGTGCATGAAAAGAAATTGGGCAGTCTAAGATACATATCTCCCAGGGAAAATGGAATACAATTTTTCATAATTTTAACCACTCAGTGCTTTTGTAGCTGTGGGTTCTAAGAAATGAATGTCCCTATGTCAGTGCAAATGTTTTCCTACGTATTTGTCATTTTCTAAATGAACAGACATTTGAATCAAAGCTAAAAGTATGTTCCAAGCTGGTGATGTAAGCAAGGCAACAGGGCTTACAGAACAATTTCATTGACATGTTGCTAGGTATAACTCATTGTATTTGATGTTTTCTCTGCTAGCTTAATTTTCAAGCTTTGTACTGAATAAATTAATAAAGAAATAGAAATGAATTTACAGTTTAGTTTTTCAGTCTGCATGTCTTCACATATACGCAAATTGTTTTTATATTTATTTATATATTAAATAGAACTGTACTTCTGAATCTTCATGCATGGGTGTGTGTGTATTTAGATAGGTATGTACACACACGTAACAGTTAGATTATAAGAATAAATTAGTTTAGATCTAATTAAAATTAAAAATTACTACCATGTCAAATAGAATTAAAAAATAATGCAGCAAGTCTTATTAAAAGAATAATGAAATAAATAAGGATATTTTAAAAATAAAATTTAATGCACAGTTTGAATGACAAGTAACTGATTAATCACAAGTAACACACAGGGGGACCTGGAGGTGACAGTGAATTCCAGCCTGCACATAAATTCAAAATATGGTGCTTTTACTGTTAAAAAAAAAAAACAACTCATTTTGAGATACATTTTAGGTAGGAATCAGCCCATCAGTAACACGAAACCCTTTGGGTTAGAGTGTCTGGTTTTGGGAGATATAGAATAGATACTCAGGAAAGATACTTAGCTATGTGGATGATGAAAGTTGCAGTCAATGAATAGTTACGTATGTCTCCATTTTACCTGTTCATCTAGAAACATCCTGTGTTCAATACAGAAATGCAGAAAGAATATGATTAGTCTCATGTCAGATCAGAAGTCTGAAGCAAGTGGGATGAATCATAGAACCATATAATGGTTTGGGTTAGAAGGGACCTTTAAAGC